>JACXIV010000045.1:2249871-2534049 GCA_014737475.1 Bombus confusus
AATTTCATAAGCGATGAAACGTATTAAAAATTAGAAAAAGAATTAATAAAAACACAATCCAACACAGTGACAATATCGTTAATCATTTAAGAACAATTGAAGCATTATTCGTATTTATTTGATAACCTCATTTTGATAAATATCAAAGACAAATAAATGTTTTAGTAGTTTCAAAAAAGCTGTCAATATTCCACTTTACGATTTATTATATCCAGAATATTTTTCATATAAGATTAAAAAGTTATATTATCAAATACCATTTATGACATTTATTATGGAACAACACGATTTTAAGGTTAGAACTATCGAATAGAGTTCGTCAGTTCGTTTTATTAAACTGTACCTTAGACTATAAATATGACAATACGGTAATATATGTTTATAATCAACTCAGTGAATCTGCATTTTGTTAATTTTCATCTCAATACTTTCCCACTATCAAACATTTAAAAGCGAACGGTAAATATTTAAACGCACTCAAAGTCTAAATCTTGTACTGTAGATGGCAATGCTGATTTTAGTTTCATGTCTGAAGTTTGTTTATAATAAAGCGAGATCTGATTGTGTTTTATGAGCAATATTACTTTTATTGAAACAAATACATATAACATAAGTTATTAGTGAAGTTTTTATTTATTTACAAATATTTGTAGTGTACAACATTTATAATCTACCTAAGTATTATAGATCTTATATAATCTTTTATATAAAATGTGAAACGTACACGATGATTGAACAATCAAGAAAAATTTTATGTAGAATGATACTTAATCATATGCATCGCCACTCAATACGGAAAAAGAAAACAATTCTTATAATATTTGAAGATTTTATATTACATACATACCTTTGATTTGTACATTTTTATACAAAATTTTATACATAAAATGCTACCTAAATATAACTATTTCTTTTATGCAAATGCATGCCACGTTTGTAAAAAATTTGGGGGAGAAATCTCTTTAAAAAGATGTGGTAACTGCACTATGATCTCTTATTGTTCCAAGGAACACCAAAAAATACATTGGTCACAACATAAAGATTTATGCAATGCAATATGCAGTATTTTAAAGGACAATCGACTATCAACCTTTTTAAATATTCAACAGAATGTTGATATAAAAGCTTGGACTCAAATGAAAATGAATTTCATGTTACTAGTAGCAATAAAGATTGGTAGAAAATTAGAGCACTATGAAGAGCAAATGTTCAAATTTCTTAGATTATGTGTTGTGTGTCATGATCAAAATGCAAAAGTTCTTGAAGATTGTCCTAATTGTCCAAATACTAGTTTTTGCATAAAACACAAAGATGATATTGTACATAAAAGATATTGTGATCTGATAAAGTTATGTTTTAATTTAGATGTAATCTCAATAACGCACGAGAGAAAGATACCAAAAATAAGAATACCATATCATATAAATCATGTAAGTTTACCAAAAAATATGAAAGATTTTATAGATTCTTACATTGAGCCATGGAAGAATTCACATATATCAATAGTAGAGGAAACAATGATTAATTCAGAATATCTTTCACGACCTTTAACATTTCTTTACGCAATACAAAAATTGCGATATCTCTTGAATGGTAATCATATCGTTGTTCATGTTATTGCAGCCAATATGATAGACATTGATAGTATAGAACTTTGGGAAATTCTCTTACACTGGTTACCATGCATTACAACAGTACAAATTTTTCTAATAGGACCTGAATTATCTATAGATTCCATATCAGTGAATCTGTGTAAAGATTGTCAATATTATAATAAACAGCTTTCGATTCAAATATGTAGTATGCTTTATGAGAACTATACAAATACTGATTCATACGTGAAACCAGATTTTATTGTTGGATATAATGCAGGAATACACGAATGTGAAGATTTTAGATCTGAAAATTATTCATGGAGACAATCTTTAGAGATAGTAACTGAACAAAATTGCCCATTAATTCTAACATCTTATACTTCAACAGAAGCAGAAAAGGAACAAATCAGACTCAATGAAGTTTTAAACAATCATATAAAGTATACATATTTTGAACAGAATCCATTTTCCAGTTTAAGACCCTACAGAGATTTTGAAAATGAAGGAATATATTACCAAAACCAATACATAATCATTTATGAAAATTTAAATACACTACAGTAATCAATATTTATAGGTTAAATTTATAATTGATATAGGATGTATTTTATGCTTAATTTGATATGTTTACATTATTGTTTGTATGAATTTACTTTTAAATAAATGCGTAATACTATTTGTAAAACGAGTATTTTTTAAATGAAAAATTATCAAAAATATATTATTTTAAAGATGTTATTAAAATATTTTGATAACTTCATTAATTAGCTTTTGTTTTCTTCATATTTATTTTTTTCGTTTTATAACTGATTAATTTTTCTTGCAATATAGTTTTGATTCTAAGAAAATTTCAGAGTGATAAGATAGCCAATCAACCACCCAGCAGCATTCGCGTGTATTGTAATTGTAGATGTCATATTCAGAAATACTTGTTCCTATTGTTCGAACTTTCTGAAGTATCCTTTTCTGTTATGAAGAATATTTCGGAGGTATAACTACTTGTATCATCGTGTGATTCACATAAGTTTCTTGATATATTAATAATAATGGCAGAAATTGAATGGCCATGGCAATACAGTTTTCCTCCTTTTTTTACGTAAGTATTAATAGGTTATGTTGATCATCTATTTTAAACTATGATTTATGTACATACATAAGCATAGCTTCTGACATTCTATGTATCTAAATATTGGATGAAAACTTTCAGACTTCAGCCTCATTCAGATACCAGAGCTAAACAATTAGCAGCATGGAAAAGTTTAATCCTAGAATATTATCGTATAACAAAACAAGCTATTGTAGATATAAGGGAAGTGCATTCAAGCCCGTTATTTAATAATACTGCAATTAATCGTATCCTTTTTGCAATAACAATGATTGAGTAAAATGATAAGCATATTACTTGCCTACAAATTTATTCCTTAATATATGAAACAGGCAAATTGCCATCAGAGGCTATTTTATTGGTATTGGAAGAATTAGCAAAATCAGGGAATGCAAGCCCATTAGATAAGACAAGACAAAGGTGGTTAATTTATTGGCATACTTTGGAAGAATGGGGTGAAATTATTTATAACTGGGCACAAGAGAATGGATTTGTTGGTTCCGTATGTACTTTATTTGAGTTAACACAAGGAGAAGATACAACAAATCAGGGTACGTACTTTTATAAAAGTTGTGTTTAAGGAAAATAAGCAGAATTGTGATGTAAAACAAATTTTTTCTGTTTTTAGAATTTTATGGACTTGATACAGAAGTATTAATCAGAGCGCTTAAAACACTGGAAGTAAATAAGAAAGCAGAATTAATTTTATTTGATGATAATCAAGGTGTTAAGTTCTTCTAGACACATAATTGTACAAAAGAATTGCTTTGTAAATGTAAATACAAATCTTCACTATTTTCAAGGTATACATATGTTTATGATTAAACAAGCATTATTAAAGACATAATTAAACAAATTTTAAAGGAATTCATATAATTTAAGGATATGAAACTATAGAAAGAATTCATAATGTACATTTTCAAATTTGATTAGAAGAGACTATTCCTAAGATTATATTAATAAAATCTAAATTAATAAATATTATATATGTACAGAAGTGAAACAGTATTAAATATAATTTTTATATTTGTTGTATTCCATAAATCTGTGGAATGTTTTAATATAATGGAATATATAATATTTAAAATTTCACACAGAAAAGTAATTGCAATAAAATATTTTTTTAAAATAGAAAAACTATGTATTTTTAATACATTTATGAACATAAATAAGTCAAGGTTTGATCCTTCAAAGTACATTAATACTCAATTACTTTTTTTTTCGTTAAGTATACAACAGTAACAATCTTTTTAAGTATCTAACAGCATTCTGGTGATTAAAATACTTAGTAATTACATAATTATGTATAGATTATCATATAAATTAAAATTAGAGTCAACATGAATATACATTAGTACAAATTATTGACTATAAAGTATATAAAAAATATTATAAACACAGTAAAATTGTGTTCATATAATATCATGGCAAATTTGTAACAAGAAAACTAAAAAATTATGCATCTGCTTTTCTCACTCTGGCTAATTCGATTGTTTCCTCCTGAAGGGTTGCACTTGCTTCAAGATCTTTTTTACTTAAATGTTCAATGACATAAGCTCCGAGTGCATCGCATATGACGTTTATCGTAGTTCGGAAACGATCCCTATAGGCGAATTTAACAATTATTTAAAATGTAAATATTTTAATTTGATTAATAACTATGCCAAAGCGGGTAACTCACAGCAGCCAATCTACTGCAATGATAAGGGTTACATCTTCAGCAGGCAATCCTACAGTATCCAACACCATAACCATTGTAACAAGACCAGCTTGTGGAATGCCAGCAGCTCCAATGCTGGCTGCAGTTGCTGTTATACTACAAAAGTATATCAAACCATCAAATTTATTAAGATTTTAAGCTTAAGTTTTAAAGTTCAGTTCATTTAATTCAACAATTACCTAACACCAATAACATTGCCGAGAGACAATGGAACTCTCCTGACTTGAGCTATAAAAATTGCAGCAACAGCTTCGTATAATGCAGTTCCATCCATATTAATGGTAGCACCAATTGGAACAACAAACCTTGTAATTCTTTGGTCTACGCCTATATTATCCAAGCACTGTATTGTTACTGGCAATGTGGCAGTGCTGTATTCATAAAAATAAATTATTTATAAATCCCAAACTTTTACTGGCACGTTTTCTAGAATGAATGAATTCATATAATTCACCTTGATGAGGTACCAAATGCTGTAGCTAAAACTTGAGTCATCTTGCCTATGAGTTTAAATGGCAACTGCTTTGTGCAAATGAAGAATATAACAGAAAGTGTTACACAACCATGAATAAACAGACCTAATAATACTGTAATGAAATATAAACTTAATTGTCCAGCAATGGCACCAATATCCTCAATTTCTAAAAGCTTTGAAGTAACAAGAAAGAGCACACCAATTGGAGATGTCCTATGAAAAAATACAATTTTTTGCACGACTTAATTAAATAAATAATTCGTTATGTCACTTGCTTACCATATGACCCATTTAGTAATAAGCATTGTTGCTTCAGATAAAGTGTCAAAAAAAGATAAGAGAGGTTTTCCTTGTTCACCCATTTTACTAAGAGCTATTCCTAACACAATTCCAAATATAACCAAGCCCAAAGTATTCATACCATCCCCATATTTATGACTTATGTCCCAATCTTGTATGTCGTTTACTGGAAAAAATATTAAATTGTTTATAAGATACATTAATAGAATTAATTATAAACAAATTTAATTTAAATGTAATATTTACCCCCTGTTTTATTTTTGGGCTCTATTAGTACTGTGCGGTACTAAAGCACAATGTTAATTAATTAAAATTTTCATTATACAATATTAATCAATAATGTTTATAGGAAAATTAATATACCTGAGCAATACAAGCCTGTACAAGATTCGGCGGAAACACATTCCTAAAAATAAAATTCCGTAAAAAAAAAAATATCGAAACTTATTGTAATACAAATGTAACATTTGTTACTATACCTGATTAAATCTAATAATGTATCGGTAGTTGTAATATCTCTAGTTGGCGCTATATTATCCTTTGCGACCATACCATGTGCACTGTATTCTCCAGGTCTAATAATTAAGACCAAAATTATACCAAGAATTACAGCAGATATTGTCGTTGATGCATAATAGTAAATTGATCTTATACCAATCTTTCCTATAAATTAAATACATTTCAAAATTGTTATTTCGTTCTTTTAATGATATACTAGAATTAATATGTAATAGTATTTCACAAAAAGCGTGGATGCTGGAATTGTTACCGTGAGATAATAAATCATCATTTTCAATCGTTTGAACAACGAAAAACTGAATACGAACGGAAAAATGCTGGTGAGAGAGAGAGGAGAGAGAACATCTATTACTGTTCTTTCTTATGTAATTCTTAGGTCATTAATGCTTTCAAATTAATAATTTAAAAAGATAGGACATCTGTTATCGGAATTGTTTTCTCTCTGACTAAGCTAAATCACACCAGAAAATACCGGTAATCTGTGTTTTACCAAACCAGGCATCTTCACGTAAACAAGTTTGTACACCCACGCAATCCATTCGTCATAAACGATCATCTGCAAAACTTTTTTGCAAAAAGTATACATATGTTTTTTTAATTACCGGATAAATTAAGATCTAATCCGCCGATTGCGCTAACGATGCTAGCAACGATTAGTGGTAATATAAGCGCTTTGAGCATTCGAAGGAATATGTCTCCCGGAAATTGAATATACATAACTTCGCGCTTTGTCCATGGTTCATCTCTGACATTTCTTAAGATGAAACCGAGAATTGTACCCGCCACTACAGCGGCTACTGTAAGCATTGTCAGCATGTTTTCTGACATGCAACTTCTCCATTTTTTTGGATGAGCCATGTCGTCTTTTTATCCTAAAAAAAAAGCAACAATATTTTTAGTATAACTTAATACAGTGCAGAATCGATGTAAATTTACGTCTTGACTAAAATCAGCATAACATTTCTCAGAAATACATTACACAAATCTTTCTAGTAATATGATAATAAGATATTGCTTCAGGCACGATATATGAAACATTAAATTATATATATAGTATATGTATGAAAGAGATAGCACCCTAATTACTCTACTATCTTTTTATGTCAGCCTGTCGAAATGTAACGTCGTTCTTGTGGCTGTAAACATATTAAAATATTTGCACATGTGTGGAAGACTGTGATAAGACTGACATGTGGGAGTGAAATAATGGATAAATATAAGAGACTATAGTGTTCCAGATTTAAACGTTGGTTGAGATTCGTGAACAATTAATGCAGGTAAATATAGACTGATGAATTTTATACTACTAAGCGTCTCTAAACACGGTAATGGTTTGTGCCCCTATTACTCTACTACCATTTTTTACAATTACGCTTTTCTTTTGCGGGAGGTATTGTTCCATAATGCAATTACCTTATTTATGTTTTCCATCAATTTTGTTGGTTGCAAATAATCGATCTTTTGAATCTTTTAATTCATAATTTGGCTTATTTAAAATTACATTATATTTTCAATTTTATATGCTGTGTACATTCAGATATAATTCGAGTAAATTAAAATATTTTTACAACTTACTGTTGCATCAAACTTTTTTATTACCGATAAAATATATTAGACAATAATTGAAACCGATATTATCGGGGTATTTGTAACATATTCTTTATCGTAAGTCTAGCAAAATATTCTGTAGATGGAATGTAAATACAAAACGTATACTTATCCATATAATTACAAAAGTGAACATAAAAACAATCCTCAAGGCGTGCTACAAGACTCATTGATCCTGCATTCTAATCATCATGTTAGATGATACATAATATAACTTATTATATAACACAAACGATATGAAATATTCATAAATGTTAATTGTTCATTTAAATATTGCCGGCGACACCCATCGCGCATGCATACCCATCATCTGACAGTACCAATTAACCCTAAAGTACATGGTGTTAAGTTCATGTTTATTCCCTAATTCCGCAGCATCCGGTATCAAATATACTTATCATAAAAAACGGTATGGCGTAATTAAATTCATCCAAATTTATTATAAAAGATGCATACATGTTTTGTAT
The DNA here is from genome assembly GCA_014737475.1 of Bombus confusus. Taxonomy (NCBI): domain Eukaryota; kingdom Metazoa; phylum Arthropoda; class Insecta; order Hymenoptera; family Apidae; genus Bombus; species Bombus confusus. The sequence continues at coordinate 2,257,661 of JACXIV010000045.1, forward strand.
TAAGAATCTTCGATCAATTAATAATGAACTGATAAGATTAATTAATGAATAAAAATATAAATTAAGACTACGAATTTTCTCGTCATCGTGCTATGTATACATATATGTATGTATGTATATCTCGCAGAAACTGGTATTAACCGGTTTAAACTGTCCTGGAAATCTGCCTTTACGTTCCATCCACTAATAAAATTGTATACTACAGAAAAATTTGTCATTATTTTTGTTCATGCGCGGCGGAAGTTTTCATGCTGATTCTACGAGTATGAAAAAAGGAAAAAGAAAAATAAGAGAGATGTAACCGAACTTGATCTCGTGTTGACATGATTATTAAGTGAGATTGAAGATTCGATTTATATGCGCTCCGGGCGAGGGCAAATGAAAGTAGACGATAGGAACCAAATACACGTGCCATTCTTGTTTGAACCGCGCATGGCGATAGTAACCCTACGATGAAGAACGCGCGGCGTTCTAAAAATTTGAAATACACTTGATATATTATTCATCAAATGAACAAAGAAGCATGGTAATTATGGATTTACTGTGCGAAGCGCGTATCTATGAGTAAGTCTAAATAAAGATGTTCAATGCATAGATAACACTGATGTCACGTGTCTAGAAGAAAAGAAAAAATTACATGCGTGGAAAATCGTAATTTGAAGCGTTTGTTTGTCATATCAAGATGGTAACGACTAAAGAATTTCTTTTTTAGCTTTTTGCAGACTTTTATAAAGGTGCAGTTTTCCTTGATTTATGACTGTTTAAAGATACATATATCTTTCTCGATATACAACACATTTTAAAGCAATACCGAAATCCAACATCTGCCGGCCATATTTTTGCGCAATCAATTTCTATTTTTCTATTGTACACGTGGATCGAATATCGTGGAGACAAGATGCGCATTGTATCAAATCATTCGACTCTTTTTACTAGCACAATAGATACATCTCACGATGCGCAATGAAAAAAGTCGTAAGTGTTATGTAGATCATAATTACAGTCGGGGCAAAGATGAGCACAACGAGACACGACTTTATTTACCCTTTGATTCCTGTCACATTGTTTAGACGTTTACCTCTTATATCACTGTTAAAGAAGCAAAAGTAAATTATCGCTATCAGGTTTCTACAAAACTACCATGTCATTGAACTACAACAGCTTTTAACCTCGAATGCTTTCATTTCCCTACAAATGATATAACTTGTATATTTTATAAATATTCGCTTTGCGTATTTATAAAAAAAAATTGACTTACCCGATGAATCAGTTCTATTCACAATTGTGGCTGTCGATAGAAGAAACCGTGTGCGCGGCAATGCAATCGAATCACGTTGCGCGCGTGCTAACTTTTTAATCGGGATACTAAACACGCTTCGATTTAGAGTACGCGAAATATGTTGTTCTTCCCGCGAGCGCAATCGTCGTACTATCGGTACGCTCTGTTCTCGTGGACTGTCGGCGACGGCGACTGGCCCATGAGAACAGAGCCCTTCGCATCGTACGGAATAGTACGGATGCAACCATGTGTGCGTCAGAAATCAACTATCTCCTTCCCTCTCCATTACCCTTTGCTTTTGGTATTCCACCTCTCTTTTTCCCTCTATCTTTTTCTCTTTCTCTATATCTCGGCATCCTTTTGCCCCCTTTCACCGAACTCCGACTACACTGTTCTCCCTCTTCGTCGTTTTTCTTACGTACCTTCACCATGTAGCCGGAGATCCTACGATGAGCGTGCTGGCGCGCGCGCGCAAACATACACGCGGTTTGCGAAACCGCGTGTGCCTCAATCGACACATGCATTCGAAACTTGAATGAATGGTTATACCTTATATAGTAAACAGTTCGGTAGTTGGCACACGTACATATCAAATCATAATTATTACGAAATACATATCGTATATTTTTAGATGAAACTGTTAATGTAAAAAGGATATAGCACTGGTATTTTGAATTAAAAAAAAATATATTACTATATATATATATATATAGTAAATATAGCGCAATCTTTTTTTTTAATTTGATTTGCAGATATTATTTTCAGGTATTTGGTTTAATTATAAAAATGTAAATTAATTTTTTCTAATCTTGACGGATTTCGTTAATCGCTTGTTTCCTTGTTAGAAATGGTAACGAAATTATGTAATAAAAGTGAAACGAACTGTAGCACGCAATATACGTCAGTCCATAAACGATGATTTAATTAATGTAAAATTTACAAAAATTAGTGTGAGAATTACTTGACCGCTAGGGACGATGTTTGTATAATTGGATTGAGGTCAGTCACGTGATTGTGTTAATTATTCTGCCCCTCCTTTCTCGCATATTCGGCTAAATTTGTTTCACTTTTTGTCGCCCAAGAATACAAATGAAGAAACACACGTATCTTGTATCAACGCAACTTGGTTTACGTAATTCTTCGTTGAAAGTTATATTCTGATACAAATAATTACAATACGTATCACATATTCGCGAATAAAATTATTTAAGGAAAATAAGAATAAACTAATATATATTTGTTACAAACATTTATTTAAGAATGGATAAAGAGTATAGATTTTACTTAATAAAAAAAAAATAGATGAATTATTTAATACTTAGACGTAAAAATTATTTTTCGGAAATACTGATAAAATGTTGCAAGAGATACATATAATTAGAGAGCAGCTTCTAGATAACATTATATGTAAACTAAATGCAATATGTAATTCTAAATGACATGAGAAATTATATGGCAAGATATGTAATGAATACAGAATTTGATACTTAATTATTAATATTAGAATTCCAGATTAAAATTAATGTAACTGGTAAAAACTTAATATATAAAGGCATATTTTCCATTATATCATTCTTGTTAAACATAAGGAATGATTATTCTAAACATGTAATACTAAAATATACCTTAATAATTAGTACATTTGTTCAAGGCACTTTAATCACAAAACGACAATTTTCTTTACTCAATAAATCCTTAACAGAATAACTAATTCTGCCACAGAACTATGATTTTCAGAAAAGAATCAGAAGACTCAAATTTTACTTATTAAATGAAATACCAAGCTGTCATGGTAAATCCAAAATATAAGTACTATTTAAACTGTAATTAAGAACTAAGGGATTTTATAGACATATATACACAATTCTCTTGTTGACTTTTTGGAATGACACATTAAAGGAAAAAGTTAAGACAATGAATTACATTATTTCCACAAAGAATTTAGAAAGAACAAAATTGTTACTCTGTCTCAATGAATTTAAATGTAAATTTATCAACTTAACATTGTATTAATATTGATTCTACAAGTCACTAAAATGATCAGCTGCTATAATTGAGTTGTTTTATGAATATTAACAATGATTTGGAGTATTATTTACAAATTGTTACAATGCTGTCAGTACAATTAATTTTCTGGTGGTGGTGATGTTATTTTCCTTTTAAAGAGTAAAATATGAGGTTCTGAAACATAAGTATTTACCAATTAAAATATTTCTACTAATCTATTAAAAATTTATTTTGTAAATTTAAAATAAAGGGCAGGGAATAATAATAAAAATTGAATAATATATAAAGAATTCAACCAGTTGGCATACCTGGCTTATGAATCATATAATGAACCCATCCTTGACTTTGTTGAACACCAATAGCTCTCCACTCTTGTTCCGAGAGGAGATGAGTAGTTGGAACCAATTTAATCATTTCTTTTGGTAGTACTACATGCCTAATAAAAGAACCATAAGTAATATATACATGCTTCCATATATGTATTACCAATAATCTTATATCTTTATTTATACAATGTTTTTAAAATGGTTAATTTTAATAAGCAATTATTTTAGAGCAATTGAATAAACTGGTTTGAATTAAAATAATAACGTAAAAAAAATTTGTAACATACTGTAAAATATGGTAATAAGAAAATACTTTTTTAAGTAAAAATATACATATTTCAATAAGTAAAATCATGAAATTTGCATGACTGTATTAGCATTATTTAATATTTTATCTTTCTTTTCATCTCTCCATCCCAATTTCAATATTGTGTAAGAGTGAATAGGCTACTAAGCAAACAAAAGAACGTGCCAGACGGCCATTTAAATGATACGTTACCTCTGCGTCCAAAAATTAGACAAAGAAGTTACGGAATTAGGTATATAAAATATAACGAAATGAATACATTCCTCATTATATGAAAATTTTCGGATGATATCATCAAGAAAATATCAACATGAATATATAATTAGAAAGTGTATACTTGTACATATAGCAAAACGATTCAAAATGGCACAATTCGCCAAAATCAAAATCTAAATGAGGAATTATAATATGTTGCTGTTATTTATACCAACCTATATTCGTATTTATCATCGTAGTATTTATCCGAATAATACATCTTGTTCGACATCTTGAACCAATCAGAATTATCACAAATTCTCGAGGCAATTCACCACTAAACACTATAAAACGCAGTCGAGTGTTTTCGAAAACCTTCTCCTTCTACAACGTATACCCACAAATTTGAAAGTTTAACGGATGTAACATCAAGAAGAGTGGAAGAAAGCTACTCCCTAGTCATTGACAGTTCATTAAAAAGTAATTATAAGAAAAAGATAAAAACAATAATCTAATAATTTTTATCAACTCATTATACTTTTATGAAATTACAAAGATATTTAATATTTATTGTATATTATTGTTTCATTAAATATAAACGGAAATTTACACACGTAGTAAACCGGAATCAGCTGTCCTAAATTCAATGATGGCGTTCAATGCCCTCAATACATTGAGAAAATACGTTTCGTGATATGTCAGGGTAGTAATATCAAATAATATTAACATTCTGTGGAAATATGCAATATTCATATTTTTATTAAAAATGGAGAAGTATTGTCATAGAAAAGGCTGTGAAAGATCAAAAGAGAGCAATAGGAATCGATATAAATATAAAAATAGACTTTCTCGTAAGGACAGTGACAGTGATTATGATAGCCATTCTAAAAGATCAAAGACAAGACATAAACACTCTAAAAGTTGTAGTCAAAAATGTAAAAAATGTAGATACAGAGATTCTTCAGAATGGCGCGAATCTCGTAAAAAATCCTCGAAACATAAAAGCAGAAGAAGGTTAGTAAATACTTCCAAATGATCACTTTCGAGGTTATGGATTAAAAGTTTATTATTTTCTAATTTTTTTTTTTTATTTTAGATCATCTTCGTCATCTTCATCAAGTCCAAGTGATTCTAGCGATTCATCTTCATCTAATTCTTCATCAGATACTACAAAGCTGTTAGACAAGCTTCAAAAACAGCGCCAGAAAGAAATTGAGGACAAGAAACGCCAAAAGGAATTGATGAAAGCTACAGAAACACCAGAAGAAAAAAGATTACGGCGTTTAAAAAAGAAGGAGGCTAAGGAACGTAAAAGAAAAGAAAGAATGGGCTGGGATAATGATTATTTACATTACACAAATACAGATAATCCATTTGGTGATGGAAATTTACTTTCCACATTCGTATGGTCTAAAAAACTTGAGAAGGAAGGTTTACTTGGTGTAAGTAGGGAAGAACTAGAAATTAGGAATAGGTATAAACAAGAAGAAAATAAAAGAGAATTAGAAAAAGTTAAGAAAAGGAGACAGGAGAGAGAATTAGAAAGACAACAAAGAGAAAAAGAGATGACAATGCTCCAAAGAGGAAAAGAAGCTGCTCAATTGGAACAATGGGCAAGACAAGAAGATCAGTTTCATTTAGAGCAGGCGAGATTAAGATCACGTATAAGAATACAAGATGGTCGTGCAAAACCAATTGATCTTCTTGCCAAATACATTAGTGCAGAGGAAGAAGTTGATGCTGTAGAAATGCATGAACCTTATACTTACTTACGTGGATTACATGTGAAGGATTTAGAAGATCTTATTGAAGATATTAAAGTTTATAAAGAATTAGAACGTGGAAAAAATTTAGATTATTGGAATGACATTACAGTAATTGTTGAAGATGAACTGCATAAATTGAGAAAACTAGAGAGATCAGAGTATGAAGTTGGTAGGTACATTTTTTTTGCTTGCACAAGTGAAATTTTGTTTTTATAGTTTTTATAAATTTACTGTATTTTTCCAGCTGTGGGTAGAAGAGAAGGAATACATGAATCAGTTGCTAAAGATGTGACTGCTATTTTTAAAGGAAAAACAGCAGCACAATTAGAAGCTTTGCAACTACAAATTGAAGCAAAAATTACAGGAAAGCCTGAAGGCGTTGATATAGGATATTGGGAAAGTCTTTTGTCTCAACTTAAAGGTAAGCATTAAAAATTACCTAAGTATACTTTGAATCATATCATTTAACTCGCATGTTTGTATCAAGCATTTATACTCCTCAGCACATATGGCGAGAGCACGATTAAGAGATCGGCATCAAGAAAATTTACGAAAAAAATTGGAAGTTTTAATTGCCGAACAAGGTGTAGCTAGAACAGAAAATGAAACCGAGAGTCCGCAAGCAATTGATGAACAGCCGGAGAAACAAGAGGAACAAGCCGCTAGTACAGTTAGAGTAAAAAGTGAAGAAAGTCAATCAGAGTACGTAGTCTTTCTGTCACATATATACCCATATGAAAAATTCCAAATATACAAATATTGTTTATATATTTACAGTGATGATCAAGAGACTAATAATGCAGCTGATGATCTTTTGTCAGAGTCTTTCTGTGAATATGAATCAGGAGGTTATTCTCCAAAATATATACCTTATTCTCAACTTGAACCAGGAACATTAGTAACTTTAGAAGAGGATGATAATCAGCGATTGGAATATGCAAGAAATCAAGTACTCAGTACAGGTCGGAAAATCCAGAATGTTATGACTGCGGAAGAACAAGCAATGCATAGAGAAGCACGTAAAAACATGAGTTCTGATGAAGCACAATTTAGTGTTGAGTCATCTTTAGAAGCACAGATCTATCTTTGGTCCGACAAGTATAGACCCAGAAAACCAAGATATTTCAATCGAGTTCATACCGGTTTCGAATGGAATAAATATAATCAAACCCATTATGATATGGATAATCCACCACCGAAAATCGTTCAAGGCTACAAATTTAATATATTTTATCCGGATTTAATAGATAAAAACACGACTCCTGAATATTTCTTGGTAAGACATCGTTCAAATTAATTTTTTTTTATTGCTAATGATTTGAATATTTAATTAACAAAAGTGTTATCATTTTTAGACACCCTGTGCAGATAATAAAGACTTCGCTATTTTACGATTTCATGCCGGCCCACCTTACGAAGATATTGCATTTAAAATTGTTAATAGAGAATGGGAATATTCATATAAACGTGGATTTAGGTGTCAATTCCACAATAATATTTTCCAATTGTGGTTCCATTTTAAGCGATATAGATACAGACGATAATATATTTATAATGTGTTTTTGATTATTATTTTGTATTTATACAATATATACTACTATTGTAAATAGAAAATACTTTCTATAAAATTTTACCAACTGCAAACCTATATTTCACATGACGTATGTACATGAATAAAATTGCACAACTTTCTATGCAAGAGCAGTTACTTTCTCGGTATGTGAAATATACCCGCACGTTTTTAAATAAAACTGTTACAAAAATGAAAGTATTATCTAAATAGCGTTTCACTTTATCGTATAACAGTTTAATAATCAATCCAGTAATATTAAAATTATATTAAAACTAGTTATAAAAAACAATAAAACGATCGACATATTAATAAGAAAAGAAGTACTTGTCTATTTTTGAAAAGATTTTTCATATACAACCACGTTTAAAATATCAATGTGGTAACAAACTTTCATCTGATGACGTGAACATACACAAACGAACAACGGCATAGTTGTTTATTAGTAGTTGTTGGATCGATTTTCGTAGCCACCTGTATTCTCACAGTCGACCACAATGCGAAAGGTAAAAGCTATATGTAACCAATGGCAAGGTAAACCGAAGCTCAGTACACCGGCTGTTTCGCTGACAAAGAGCTACGCGTTTAAAATCGCATTTGTTCCATAAAAGTCGCGTACGATTCGAATCAATACAATGAAGTTTCTTGATTGAGTAAAACAAGATAAGATCCGTTTCGATGATTTTCACGAACCGGTCAATATAGAGATACATTTTCGTCGATTGCCTAAAAAAATGATTATGTTTTATTTGTACTCATTGTACAATGTTTAAAAAGGAAGACATGTATACTTACGGTCTATTTTAGTAATTCGTAATTTTCTCCTGTGCAGTCTCACAGTTATGATAATTATTACGTTCATGTATATGTTTATTGCTTTTGGTTTTGTAGATCATTCTGAAAACGTGCAACTATCGACGTTGTGACTATACAACCTAAAACATTGATTAAGATAGTTTGTGTTAAAATATCGCGATCTAGTTGATATTTATATACATAAATATATAAATATATCATTGGGATCATAATTACATTCCTTTATGGGGATCGAAAAGAATTACAAAATAGTTAAAAAGTGACATCATGAATATTTTGTTGGAAGCTAAATTCAGTGAACTAATAGCGAGAAAGGACGATTTAATAGCCGAAGAAAAATTAGTTTGCAATCTCCATAACCGTAAACGTCAGAGAGTCAGAAATTCCTACTAATAATCGATTGAAAGAACGATGAAAATTCAAGTGTATCTTATTATGATCGATTATACTTTTTATTTATTTTAAAACACGGTAAATTTATATAAAGATCTATTATGAAATTCTAAATACCGGTTTACTTCTAAAATATAAAAACGTTTTTTTATATCAGTGCTATCGAAATAGTACAAAACATTTCCAATTGATCGTGACGTTGTTTGTAAATTCAAAGTGATAATTCACTCCAATATCACGGCGTCGACCGCAAAAATCATGAAATGGAAAAAGAGCCCGACGGAGTTCTTATCCGAAAAAACTTTTCTAGTAATTAAGGATGACTTGGATATGCTGGATAGTAAGTAGAATTTATTATATTTTTATTAAAAAGGAGTAAAATAAACGACATTGCATTTGTACTCTAATACTGCACCTTACGTATGAAATCGAATTAGGAAATGGTAATGAAATTAAATAAGAAAATTAATTAATTAATTAACATCGAGGAACTGCATAGGCTGTAATAGTTAATGATTTGTTTCATATATAGACTTTCTTTTACGCAAATTGAGCCGTAAAACTGGAAAACCCAGAATAAACGTAGGCGGTAATTTCTTCCAAATAATTAGCATTAGAAGTAGAGGGTTCTAATTCTGGCTATGGAAATGTATTTTTTTTTTTTCAACGGAATTAACCTTGAACTTTTACGTTGTATTTTATATCAATATTACGTACCATACTACATTATAATTCCGACCAATCCATAGCCAGAGATTATTTCTCATACATATTATACATTTATATGTACCTAAGAAGAAATCAACATCTATTGATTTTTACCACCAATACGAGTTCTTTGATCATTTAAATCAATTATGTAGAGAATCCTATCTATCCAAAGATCTAAGATGGACAAAATTATTTAGAGCAACTATCTAGAGAATCCTATCTATCCAAAAGTGTAAGAGTACGAAAATGATTTAGAAAAAGGAAAGCAGCGAGGAAAATCAAAGATACCGGATACCAGCACCTGGCCACCGAAGATGAAGCGCGGTGCTTCCTTACACAACGAACCGGAAAGACCAAAGACCGCGAATCTCGAAAAACCAACTGTGCTGGACCCCGATCTGGTCGACAAGCTGGACATGTCTCTTCTCAGCAAGGAGTTGCTTGTTGACTCGATGATGCGGTTTCGTCTCTCGAAAACAATTAGTGGGGGAACATCGTCATTCCCTTCGTCGTCAAGGTACCGACAAAACGTCACCGGTGTCGAGCGACAACGACAACAACATAGCCCAGCATCGAACGGTGAGGTGTCGTGGTGCAGTGGTCCCTTCTCCATCCGCCACAAACGACGTAGCTTTGAACAAATTCTCGACTCGAGGTTCAGTCACATCGACGTGTCGGTTGTATCATCTAGGATGCAGAAACAAGCGCGTATAAGTGGGCAGGATGCGGCGTCTACAAAGAAGAGCTTGGATAACACGAAACTGGATGACAACAACAATAGGTTCGTGAAAATTTAGGAAATTCGTAAAAAAACTTTAAAGACAGGAGTGTATAGAAAATTCCGCTTGTAGAAATGGTAAAGACTGTTTGTGAGAAAAATATCAAAGAACAGAATAAATTCAGAGTTGGAAATAAAAAATAAAATTATGTATCTACAATTAGAAACGGAACAGCCAGCCACAAGGTACCTTCCCTGTCTACGTTGAAGAAGAAGGGCTCAAGACCCACCATACAGAACGATCTGGAAGTGTTCACAGCCTCTTCAACAAAGAGCGCACCGGAACCTTGCAAGAGCTGTGGAAAGCCGGACCAGCCGGAGCGGTTTCACAGTCATCCGAAGGGTAGTCAGCCCAAGGCGAAGGACAGTTCTACGATCTTCAAATCAAGGACCACGATACCAAAAACTGTTCAGAAGCCAGTTGCCTTGAATTTTCGTAGCGATAAGAGCAAGAACAAGGTGGAGGATATGGTTGTTCAGGATCTCAAATCAGGCAATCTTCAAGAACGATCTAATGCATCGAGTAGACCTTCGTCAGCACCAATTAAGAAGGGGCCAAGGACCATTACTTGTTACATATGTGGCCGTGAATTTGGTACCGCCAGCTTTCCTATTCACGAGCCCAAATGCATGCAGGTTAGTAGCATCGTGAATGCGCAACTATAATTATTTTACTTCGTGTTTTTCAATTTCATAAAGCTCCAGAACGATATTTTTTTATCACGTTTAAGATGCAAGTAGTTTCTATGCTAATACTTTTCCTATTACACGTTCACGCTACTTCGTATAGCTTTATCAATACGTCAGATTTCCTTTTACTGAATTAAAATTTAATTTATTCCGATGTTAAAAAGAAATTGCGTGCTTATCTGACATTTATCAGTAGACAAAATGTTTACCGTAACCCGGTATGTATTTGCGAAGGGAGCATCTAATTTCACATTGAACTTGAACTCTATATATTATTCATACTCGCGATTATGTGAGATACAATGCATGAATATTATTGGATATCTCTGAAGACACGTAATACATCAAGGCCCTTTGCAAGATCGATATGCACATACGTACGCGATCATATCTATTTAGTGGATATGAGAAACATTTATACGTACACGAGAACCGACACTTTTGTTCGCTATAGTTGAACATTGGCACGAGGCGATGTAATTTACATGTGTGTCGCGGTTTTAATGTATGTACATTCGGTTCGATAAATTCGTATACTACCTCGACTGGGTCTAAATTTGTCTATAGACTATTCATGAAAGAACATTACCTGTATTGCAGATCGTGTGTAGATCGATCGTGTGTTCGTCACGTTGCTTTACTGTGAATCGCTTTGAAATTCATATCCACTTCCAATTTGATATTGCGTCTCACGAAGGAGTATTTGTAAATTTAGAACTGGATACTTGAAACGCTAGAGCTTTTGATATAACGTTCGTATGAACTTCTGAAAATGAATTGGAGTATGTAAAGAAAATTATAGCCGCTGGCATAAGCATTAATTTTCGCGAAGGCATTGCTTGTTTTTAGAAATTCGCGCGATAAATTTCTGTTTAAGGAAGTAATTACCATTTAGCATAATTATCATTTAGCACGATCGCTATTCATCAGTGATGTATAAAGCTATAACTTAATCGAATAATTGATGAATATTAATGGTGGCAGAAGTGGGAACGGGAAAATAGTTCTTTGCCCGTGAACCAAAGGCGTCCGATACCTCAGAGGCCCGACGTCGCCATCAATCATTCAGAATGGAATGCAGTAGCATGGGAAGAAAGTCAGGTATCCTGCGATTTAAATATTTCCTTAAGCATGTGAGTCTTCCATTCGGCAAATGTAGCGACCTTAAATCAGTTTTGCGTCGATAAAATTCAATTAAATTTTATTCGATTTGATTAATCATCGAGAGAAGTTCAGACAGAATTGCCTGAATCGTTAAACGTTTCCGTATTTGTCTTTATGGAGTAACATACTTCGATTAGTGGAATGAGTCATTCCACTATGTTTGTCACGGCTGACGACTGTCTCTCCCAAACGGTGATGTAACGTTATTACGTGACTTTTTGCAATCTAATCGTAACATGATTAAGTACAAGAAGTTACGGATTGTGAAAAATGCATAGTATCGAAATGGTTGTTTATTTACATATTTGATTCATTTACGTATATTTTGGATTTGTTTATACTTTGTATTCATTCATTTATTTTTTGTTTATTTATTCATTTTTCTTCCCTTGCAAGAATTAGTATTAATAGATGCAAAATTGCAAATTCTATGTTAATTTAAAGTATGCAAATGCTTCTATGAACAAACATGCTCCCCACTGACTAAATCGATCATAGTAAACGTAATAGTGGAATGGCTCGTTAAGGCTTACCCTTGCACATTTCTTATGCATACGTAGAAACGCAAATACCAGCATATTCAAAGTCTCTGGTTCCACGCAGGGAGTATGTCACGCACTGTAATATCCCAGTCCTATCGTGTTCAAGGTGCTGCCCTAGATATATCACGGGCTTGGTTGTTTAAGAGCAACGGCATGTTTGATCTAAAAACTAAGAACCGCATTGCGACTCGTTAAGTTCAAAATTTTAAGAAGAACTTTTGCTCTCTGGAAGTTTTCGCGTTGACTGGCGTGTTAATCATGGAGAACACTGAATGGCACGGGACAAGATAATGATGACAAATTGTATTTCAGGCACAATTGGTTTCCTGCTCGAAATGCAGAAGAACATTTCTACCAGAACGGCTGACAGTCCATCAGAAAAGCTGTAAAGCTTCCATAAAGGTGAAAGTGCTTATCCAGTCTTGACTCTTTAATAGCATGCTTGTTACATATCCTTTAACCTGTAGAATACCGAGCCAGAGAAAGCAGAAAGCTTCCTTAGTGAAAAGTCTCCCGGTACGTCACGAATAGGACCTCCTATGCTTACTTGTCGATCATGTGGCAGAAACTTCGGCACGAAGAGTATAAAAATACACGAGCCTCAATGCATCAAGCGAATGCAGGTAGAAAAGGAAAAGCAATCGTCTCAGCCTCGAAAGAAGGATTCGATCCGGCAACAGAAGTCAGAAATGATGAACGTGCAAGAAAATCTAAGCGGCCCAACGGGGGTGAGTCGTGTCGGAAGGCATGCTTATATCATCCAATTTGCATAAGCGTTCCCACGCGATCATCCACGAGTGGTGTTCTTATTGTACGAGTTAAATTTTATGTACAAATTTTTTCTATCGATTGTTATGAATAAAAATTGTGTCGTTTTACGCTTAAGTGTTATTAAGTCGGCGAAGATAATCAACGAGATAGTTATTTGGAGAAAATTGATTTTAGGATAATGTGCAGAAGAGGACGGTCACATGCTACATATGCGGCAGAGATTTTGGATCCACTAGCATAGCCATTCACGAGCCACAATGCTTGAAAAAATGGCACGTGGAGAACCAAAAATTGCCGCCGGGTCAAAGAAGAAAAGAGCCAGAGAAACCTGAAATTATTTACGCTCGTGAGTTAAATATCTTGTCACACTTGCATGTCTTTATGGTTACGTTGATTTTTTAAATGCAGCAACTTCAATTGGCGAGAAAAATGCACTTTGGTTTAATTGATGTCAAGAGTTGAACAACCCCCGTAATCGATTCACCTGAATGCTTTTATTCGGAGCGCAGGTGCATGGATCTTTTTTCACTTTTAATTCGTATCGAATCAGTAATCTTTATAGTAGCCTTTAATAGTCAATGATTATTGTGCGTGGGAATTAAATATCAGTTGCATGACCCGCGCTTTACCAATGAACTTAAGGTCAGTGTAACAATATCGATTAGAGGGAGACACGATTAGAGCGAGGAAGTCGCAAAGTCGAGCTTTATCAAATACTGTAAATGCTCCTTGTGCCGTTGGTTTATCACGCAAGGTGAAGGGTTGATCTGCAACTGATAATTATTATGTAGAATTGATAAAAATAATGCGTGAATAATGAATGTAATAATTTATTATTTTTAATTTACGATGGTAATTTGTATCCAGGTGACTTAGAAACGGGAGATATAACAATTGACTTGGATGCAATGGCTGAGGCCAGTTGGAAATCTCACTTAAGTCAATTGGTCCCGTGTAAACGATGTGGAAGGACTTTCAATCCTGACCGTGTAAGCGTCCACGAACGAAGCTGTAAGGGGATTCGTTAAATGTATGCAGCGTAAAAAATTAGAAGATTTCCGACTACAACTTTATTTCTATAATAATTTTATCGATATTTGATTAAATGCAATTGGGATGTTTTTATTAATTAATGAAGTTGTAATAAGCGATCTTCTAATTATTTCGAACTGTCAATAAAAATGTGTTTTCGTTGTTTAAAAAATAGTAATGATTTAATACATCGTAGAAAACAAATGCACGCGTACATTGAAGAATAATTAACATTGATTTTGTTATTTATGTTTTTCTTTTTTTCTTTTAAAGCATTACATTTCGATAGACTGCACATAAATTTTATATATAGTTTTTAAATCCATATAAGTATATAGTGGCATGGAAATATAGATAGAGCAAAAAAGTTAATAATAGAAATACGGTGCATTTCGTCTTTGTAAGAGTGGAACACCATATTATATATCTATATGTATAGCATACCGACGTAATGTACACTGCACCGACATTAATGTTTCTAAGAGTAATCGTTTTACAAGAAAACGCACAATTGTTACTATTTTCTTAATATGTACGTAATTATATGTCTTTTGTACACTTGTCTACGTCTAATATAATAGATTATATAATTTTCATTGTTGAACCAATGCAGTATTTTATATGAATATTTCATCTAAGATAGAATAAGAAAATAATATTCAATGATAAACGTACTCATATCTAAGCGATGTTCTTTTCGTAACCTTTGAATTGCTTTCTTTCTTTTTCTCCCTGTCCTTCTCTCTTCATACGAAAATTTTACTAACATTAAATGAAACAATTTTACTTCAATAATCTTTACAACAAACTAAGAAAAAAAAATAAATTAAAAGAAGATCCGTTTTATCATCAATTTTTTTTTTGTTTCAATTTTAATTTAAATTATTAGATGGCAGCACTAAGCACAACAATAGCTGTTATACTACTACAGATTAACGGATTGCATTTGAAACTCATGTACGATCGGCTGTAACCTGCGCGCGCAGATTAAGCCACGTGGTAGGGATTACAAAATTCCAATTGGCCCTGTGCATAACACGAAATACGCGTGACAAGGGACGCCCTCTATCGTGTACGAAACGTTCGTTCCTTTCACAGAACTCCTGTTCTTTCCTAGGGAGTCCGCCATTGTTGGTGCACGTATATTTCTGACAAGGCCAACGGAAATCGGATTACATCCAAAATGGTAAGTATAATATTTCCAAAGTAACGCGAACTTGTAAATCTGTACGATGTGTGGAGTGCAGAGGTATGAATATTTTTGAAGACCGAGTGTCACCTGGGTTCGGAAAAATTGAAAAGTGGCGGATTACTTGGGATTGCGCAACTCCCTTTGAAGATAAATTTTGAGGCTCGCGATGGATATGCCAAGGTTAAAATCTCTGAGGGTTCAGCAAAAATTCTGGCGAAATATTCCTGAAAAATTTTCCGACACAATGTTTCAAAGTTACCCTATGTTCGAAGTTCAAATATGTTTCGTCTCTTGTTGAAGAGGCAACGTGTCATGGAGTTTTGTAAAGTCTTTTGTTACGAATCGCAACATGCTCTTGAAACATCGTGAGTCTTCAAGAAAATATTTTCGACGGTTTCTGGTGAATTAAAAACTTTGCGGGAACAATCTAAACGAGCATCATTGTACAAAGAAACACGTCGAATACCTTGCACACTGCATATAGAAAATGAAGAAGTTGTGACACTTTAGGGTCAGGCTCTAACAAAAAAAAAAGTATTCATACAGGGATATAATTCTCTCTATTCTAAATAATATTGATCATATTTGTCAAGATTTATGAAGCTTTGATTTCGATATGGTCAGTATGAAAATCATTTTATCTTTTTTCTTTATCTGAGATAAAATTGTTTTTCAAATTTTATATTTCATATTTTAGGAAAATATTGAGAACATATTAAAAGAAAATAATATATTTGATAGTATAAAATTAAGAAATGATTTGTAGAATATGATCATTTTAGATTAAGAAAATTTTAATCAAAATGTAATCAGTTTCATCAACTGTAATCAGTTATGATCATATTAAACCTATATATCTAGTATTAAAAAAATTTTTTATTTGTTACAGGTGAACTTCACGGTAGATGAGATACGTGCTATGATGGATAAAAAGAAAAACATCAGAAATATGTCCGTCATTGCGCATGTTGATCATGGAAAGTCAACTTTGACTGACTCCCTTGTATCTAAGGCCGGTATTATTGCTGGTGCTAAAGCTGGTGAAACCAGATTTACAGATACTCGCAAGGATGAACAGGAACGATGTATTACTATTAAATCCACGTAAGTTTAATCTGTTTATTCTTATTAGTTGCTGTTTTTAGCTGTCTACTTACAAGTAATATTTTTAATTGCAGAGCTATTTCTATGTTCTTTGCACTTGAAGAGAAAGACTTAGTTTTCATTACAAACCCTGATCAACGTGATAAGGATGAAAAAGGTTTCTTGATTAATCTTATTGATTCACCTGGCCATGTTGATTTTTCCAGTGAAGTAACTGCTGCTCTTCGAGTAACTGATGGAGCTCTTGTAGTTGTTGATTGTGTGTCTGGTATGTATTTTAAATGATGTAATTTGAATTACACTAATACCCCTTCCAGCACAAAAAGCGTTACTTTGTAGTATATCAGTTGGTTAAACTGACTGATGCACATGGACAGTGTTGATGGTGCATTAATGGAAGGAGATTAAAATGATAATAGCAGCTGTGTTTAAACGCTGTTAGTGGACCTCTATCCTTATGTCCGAGACTAGCATGCTACGACACAATTGCTACAATTTCACTTAAAAGAATTTTGTTTTCTTTTTATAGTTTCATAAAAATCAAATTTTTTTTATATTTTGTCAAGGTGTCTGTGTTCAAACGGAAACTGTACTTCGCCAAGCTATTGCTGAACGTATAAAGCCAGTATTGTTCATGAACAAAATGGACAGAGCTCTTTTAGAACTTCAGCTTGATAGTGAAGATCTTTATCAAACTTTCCAGCGTATTGTTGAAAACGTTAACGTTATTATTGCAACATATTCGGACGATGATGGTCCTATGGGTGAAGTTAGAGTAAGTAAATGAATTAATTTTATTTCTATGTAACATTGTTTTTATACGTTTATATTAATATTCTTATTAATTATGTT
Source organism: Bombus confusus (assembly GCA_014737475.1). Classification (NCBI taxonomy): domain Eukaryota; kingdom Metazoa; phylum Arthropoda; class Insecta; order Hymenoptera; family Apidae; genus Bombus; species Bombus confusus. The sequence goes on from JACXIV010000045.1 coordinate 2,275,156, forward strand.
TGTTACAAATAGGTAGATCCTAGTAAAGGTTCAGTTGGTTTTGGTTCTGGTCTTCATGGTTGGGCATTTACATTAAAACAATTTTCTGAAATGTATGCCGAGAAATTCAAAATTGATGTTGTAAAACTTATGAATAGATTATGGGGAGAATCTTTCTTTAACCCCAAAACTAAGAAATGGAGCAAGCAGAAGGAAACAGACAATAAACGATCCTTTTGCATGTACGTCTTAGATCCAATTTATAAGGTATGTTAATTATTAACTACTTGTAATAAATAAATATTAATTTTTTTACTAATAGCAATACAAAATTAACAGGTATTTGATAGTATAATGAATTACAAAAAAGATGAAGCAGACAACTTGCTGCAAAAGTTAGGAATTGTTTTAAAACCGGAAGATAAAGATAAAGACGGCAAAGCTCTTCTTAAGGTAACTTTTTCTATATAAAACTATCATTTTAATTCATTTCAATGTTTTGGAAATATTTATGATGACTTCTAAAAAAAAAACTTTTCTGACATCTCTACAGAATTTCTTTGACCGATAATATTTTATTCTGATAATACTTTAGTTTTAAATAACTAATCAATAAATGTCATGAGTGATTATATATATCAGTATAATATTCCGTTTTAGGTTGTCATGAGAACATGGTTGCCAGCTGGAGAAGCTTTGCTTCAGATGATTGCTATTCATTTACCATCCCCTGTTACCGCACAGAAATATCGTATGGAAATGTTGTATGAAGGTCCGCTTGATGACGAGGCTGCAATTGGTATTAAGGTATGTATAAATAATATAATTTTAAGATAAAAAATATTAATTAGGTTTATTATATATGATGAAATTCTCACAGACCTGTTCTGACTTATGTATGGTAGATATGAGTAGTAACTGATCGATATATGTATAGTTCAATTTTTAACTCAACTTTAAAGTGAATTTGTTGATTTTATATCTAATTGAAATCTTTTTTTACAGAACTGTGATCCGAATGGACCACTCATGATGTATGTTTCGAAAATGGTACCGACCTCCGACAAAGGTCGTTTCTATGCTTTCGGTCGTGTATTCTCTGGAAAAGTAAGCACTGGAATGAAAGCACGCATTATGGGACCTAATTTCCAACCGGGTAAAAAAGAAGATCTTTATGAGAAAGCTATCCAGCGTACAATTTTGATGATGGGTCGTTATGTTGAGGCGATTGAAGATGTGCCTTCTGGTCAGTAAATCCTTCATTTAGTTTCATATCTTGCTAAGTAATACTACAATGATGATTGTTTCCACAGACCTGTTCTGACCTTTTCTGAATGACAATAGAACGGCCAACTGACGCTTAAATTGATAATATTAGAATGTTGTTTCGTATAAACATAATTACGACATATTATTTTTATTATTCAAAACAGGTAATATTTGTGGACTTGTTGGCGTTGATCAATTCTTAGTGAAGACTGGTACCATTACCACGTACAAGGATGCACATAACATGAAAGTTATGAAATTTTCGGTTTCACCTGTCGTCCGTGTTGCTGTTGAACCTAAAAATCCAGCCGATTTACCTAAATTAGTTGAAGGTATATTTATTTATTGATTTAATATAATTTCTTATAATTTAATACCTAAATAAGGATGAAACTTTATTTTGAGCATTGGGTTATGATAAACCGTGATTTTAATTGAAAATCTGAAAGTGATAGCCATCTAAATTTCATTTAATAAAAGTGTTAATATTTTTTTAACAAAATAATTCATATTCAGGTCTTAAACGTTTGGCGAAATCAGATCCTATGGTACAATGTATCATTGAAGAATCAGGAGAACACATTATTGCTGGTGCCGGAGAACTCCATCTTGAAATTTGTTTAAAGGATTTGGAAGAAGATCATGCTTGTATACCCATTAAGAAATCGGATCCCGTTGTTTCTTATAGGGAAACAATTTCGGAACAATCGAATCAGATGTGTCTTTCAAAATCACCTAATAAGCATAATCGGTTATTCATGATGGCGTGTCCTATGCCAGATGGTCTCGCTGAAGATATCGATAGTGTATGTTTCCATTCTATAAAAATTTATAATTGATATTTTTGTTTTGTTTCTACTTAATGTTTATAATCTTACAGGGTGAAGTGAATCCAAGGGATGACTTCAAAGTACGTGCTCGTTATTTGAACGAGAAGTATGACTACGATGTAACCGAAGCTAGAAAGATTTGGTGCTTTGGACCTGATGGAACTGGACCCAACATTCTTGTAGATTGTACGAAGGGAGTACAATATCTTAACGAAATTAAGGATTCTGTTGTAGCTGGTTTTCAATGGGCTACGAAAGAGGTATATCATAGATTATGGAAAAAGGTATTCAGAAACAGTTTTTTATTTATAATTATTTCACAGGGTGTTCTGTCGGAAGAAAATTTAAGAGGTGTACGTTTCAACATTCACGATGTGACGTTACACGCTGACGCTATTCATAGAGGTGGTGGTCAAATTATTCCTACCACGAGACGGTGTCTTTATGCTTGTCTTCTCACTGCCTCGCCTCGGCTTATGGAACCAGTTTACTTATGCGAAATTCAGGTAAATTTAGTTTTATGATTTGTTGATGAATTTATAACTAGTACGTTAATTTTTTGTATTCTAATGTAATAAAATTGTCCATAGTGCCCTGAAACAGCTGTTGGTGGTATCTACGGTGTGCTTAACCGAAGAAGAGGTCACGTATTTGAAGAACAACAGATTGCTGGTACACCTATGTTCGTAGTAAAAGCATATCTTCCAGTCAATGAGTCCTTTGGTTTTACTGCCGACTTGCGTTCTAACACCGGAGGACAAGCTTTTCCACAATGTGTATTCGATCATTGGCAGATCTTGCCTGGAGATCCAATGGAACCTAATTCTAGACCTTATCAAGTTGTACAGGTAATTTATCTGTTCTGAAATTTTTATAATTACCCACGGTCATAACTGATGGTAATGAGCAAATGTCAATACATTGCCATTTTTAATCTCGTGGAAAAGAAACTGTTTTTTGTTTTGGTATTCTAGTAACATATTCAAGTATACCTGAATAGGGAAACATACAAATTTATATCTTCCTTTTCTGTGACGTGATACATTTGACTACTATTAAATGTAATAATTTTTGTTACAGGAAACGCGTAAAAGAAAAGGATTGAAGGAGGGTCTGCCAGATTTGAATGCATACCTTGACAAATTGTAACCATAGATTCGCGCACCATATTTAAATATCTATTTAAATATCGTAATTCAATTAATATTGCTCGGATCGTATACAATCTACATCGGTTTATTATGACCTTTGTTTTGCGCAAAGAAACATGAGAAATACATGATTATAAATATGAAAAAAAATAATAAATTGTAATTATGATGGAAAGTAAGCATGTTAGCGCAAGGAGAAATATTTTATACATTTATTTAATTAAGCATGCCACACGTTATCAAGATCCAGGTGGCTTTATGTTTTTAGCATATCAGCATCAGATAAGAATTCACTTCTTATTTTTATTGTGGTGGTAACTTATTGCCAATTTCATATAACAAATGAAAACAGAAGATTGTAATTTTTTACATTGCTTTTTTACCACAATTAGTTTTAATTTTTGTTGGTATTTTCAAACGATTGGACGAATTTTGAAGTTATTAATAACAAAAAATCTACAAGAGCAATGTATTCATTGAAACAAAATGCATCAAGAAATTAAAAATGAAATTACGAGAGGAAGTGTTTTTATTGTCTTTGTTAAAAATACCCAACCATTCCAAAATCTGATAGAATTAGAACAAGTAAAGAAAAGTTACGTTCAAATTGTGTATAAATTATGATTTTATTTTAATAAAATATACTATAGTGTTAATACATCTAATATTAATAATTCATATGTGATGAAATAATCACATTCAACATACCAAACCTATTTTTTTGATATATTTCGACTTCATTCCATTAATTTTTTGTACATAGGTACCACATATAATTAAAATACATTTTCTTAATTTATAAATACTAATTTAATAAGTATGCCACATTAATTGAATTGGATCTTTGTTTCAACAATGTGATGAAATGTTAGGTACTTGTAAAAAGTAAGAGTCTAAGAAATAAATTTTGATAATTGATTCGAGTTACTTTATAAATTATTATAGTTGCATTTACAAAAACGCAATTCATTGACAAATTGTGTCGATGTATTTTTCATAAAAATTTAGATGGGATTAATTGTGTTTTTGTAGATGCCAGCTAATGATTGTGCTGCTAAAAGTATAATGTCTCTTCTGGAAATTCCGGTAAGTGCATGATGCCATTCATTGTGCGAAACCTTCAAAGATATATTACCTTTTTAGAATTGTAATTATACAATTACCGTGCTTGCTTTTTTGTACCAACCTGTAAACTGTTTGCCATTAAACTACCAACTGTAACTGATAATCCAGACCATTTAAGTGGATAATCTTCAGGTGTGGCTTCTTGCGCCATTGTTACTATTTGACTTGGCACTGGAGTCATTTGAGTGAACGTTTGCAAATTCACATTACGTTTGGGATCATTAAGAAGTATCACCCCTAAATCGTACCATTTATCTTCACCAACTTCTAACAAAAAATTTTCTACTGCAATTATAGGTATATCTTTTGAAAGAGTTGGAATATTTCGAGCAGAAATAATTCTTTCTTCTGCTCCTTTCACACCAGCAGCAAAACCAACTGGTTGAGCAGCTACAGCTGAACTTTCCACTGATATACCACTGTAAAATAATCGACTCTTAATGAAAATATAGCAATATAGAATTAAATAAATACAATTCATAATTATTACTCACGTTACTGTTGCCTTCCCAAAAACTGTTTGGAAAGCCTGACGAACAGAACTTACTTTAACATCTTTGTCTGATGCAACTACAATCTCCATATCACCACCAGAATCTGAAAAGTATATTTTCCACAGAGCCTGCATATATGTTTGTAAATGAACTAACATGTTGCACAGTTACGATGTTACTATTTACATTCACATATAAATAATGTGGAATCTATATATTGTTTCTCAAATTTTAATTGCCATTTTATTAAAACACAATGAAACAGAATATACTTCTTTGTATTATTACAAGTTCTTTTCAACAATTACTTCTTCACAACAGTGTGCATAGGCACATGTTAATGAAAATATTACTTATAAAGTGTTTAGTTACTATTTTAAATTATCACTTTATTTGTAATGCAAATTATACAATCACTCTATTGTATGTGTGATTTGGAACACTATTTCACTTATATAAATGTTATAATTTCAGCTACTTAATAAATGTAATTTAAGTATGTAGGAAAAATATTTTGTAAATGACAAATAAACAGCACACAGCACAATTCATTAAATTAAGTTTGGTTTTCAGATCATCCAAAAATAACATAGTACATATATATGTTCCTTTCAGATATGATGCAATAACATAATCTAATAGATACAGTGACATACATTTAGATAGAAAATTGATAAAACACTTAATCAAGGAGAAATGATTAAGAAATTTACAAAATAGAAGAGGATTAAATTGCTTTTACTTGCATGTCAGGATTAGTAGCTTTCTTACTTACAAATGAACTCACGCATCTGAGGATCTAATGTTGTGATCATAGTATTAACACTGTTCTTTGCTTTTTCTGCAACTTTGCTTAATACATTACTATTTACTACTGTTTCTTTAACCCATGACAGTAGACCACCTCCAACCATTCCTGAATCCTGGACTATATTTTCTGATGGCATTGTAGTTTGTACATTTTGTATGGACGGAGTAACAATAGGAGTTGTAATTACTTGATGTGTTTCTTGCTGTAATGGTTTGGATTGAATAACAGTATTTATCATTGATTTATTAGGTTCCTGTTCATGAAGTTTCTTTTGTGAAGATGATTCTAAACTATTAGGCCTTTCTGATAACAATGTTCCAGGATTTGAAATAAAAATAGGCAATGCACTAGGTGGTGGTACATTTGATAACAAATTTCCTGTAGATGTTGACACACCTAATGGCATTAACAAAGACGTTGATGAAGACAAACTGCTAAAAGAATCTGGAAATTACATTATTTATATTATTTATATAAATGACATACTGTACTGATACATTGGTGTATCTAAATAAATAAAAAAACCTTCATCAAGTAATAAGTTATTTTTGTCCTCTTTACCAAATAAAATTTATTGTTCGTTTAAATAATATATCATAGAATATTTTACCATAAGATATAAATTCATTTTATATTATAATATTTTTATGTTTGTTATATTCTTCAAGAATTAATTTTTTATAGTTTTTTTTCTAAAATCTTTTGCACTACGCGAAAACTGGCAGCTGATTAGAGTGAACATAAATCTTTTTACTTGCGAAGGAATTTGACAGATATGCAGGTGTTTATGTTTTGCCTTTTATTCTTACCTGTTTTTACGATTTCTCCAGATGTAGACGATTCATCTGTCCTTCTTTCGACAAATTCGAATGTGGATTCTCCGTTGGAATCGTCAGTCATTGTTGATTAACTTTTCTAAATTTACACGTTAAATGTCCAAAACTATATTGTGAATTTTCTATACGCAGCTATGTATGCAAAAGACATAATATATACATGGATTGACTATGTACAATTATGAGCTGCAAGCTGCAAGTGACCAACTTCATCATCTTGAAACAGTCTGAAGATAGCAACTAGTCTACATGTATACATATTCATATATATTCCTATATCTTATATCTATTATTTATTTTATTTGAATGCATGAAAATTTTATTTAGTTAGAAGTTACGGTTTAACTTCGGTTTATGGAATATAAAATTATTGACCTTTTTTGTTATTTGATAGTTTTCGACGTGTAGGATCCAAAAATGCAAGTCTTAACTTTAGAAATCCAGCAGTTCAAGAGTTATGCGTACGAAAAATTGAGCATTTCTAGCGTATTTTATAGGTTAGCATGACGCTATATTACTTGTATCCATCATCTGATTGATCCGTATTACGGGTACAGATGAGCATTGAACTGACTTTCGCCGAATATTAGTTTATACTAACGTAACGGCGACGGAAAAGTGGAGCATAACTTAAACCTGCCCAAACCTAATTTGATACTCACGACTCACGATTCAAAATCCCTCTGCAAATGCACCCACGTGCATTTGTATACTCACAGCGACTCCAGTCATTGGATCAACCATGCATAGAAGTCAACACGGCGTCAAAGTAACGCGTACGCTGAAGATGTGCTTAACGCTCGATTTTACATACACATAATTCTTGAATCACTGGAGTCCTAAAGTTAAGACTTGCATTTTTGGATTCCAAATGTCGAAAACTATCAATGTATAAAAGAAGTCAATAATTTTATGTCCTCTAAACCGAAGTACAGCCGAAGTTGTATATTTAAGACAAAAAAAGAAAAAATATATTATACATAGTTACTGATTATTTACACATATTATACTGACTATATACCCATTAATGTTTATTTTACAATTAATATGTTTTACATGCTGTTTATGCAAGGAATGAAGAAAATGGAAATTTTGTATTCTATAAAGAATATATTTACCAACATGGTATCAACACGTTAAGTAATCATATTTATCAGTATTAAAAACAATACATAATGCATCAATATATGCTTCAGTGTTTGATGAAGCGGATTAAGGTTATGTTTAGGAACATGTTACTCCTTTACTTCGAATAATTAGCATATACGTAGTGAAAAAGAAATACTAAGCAAAATAATGTCGCTCCAAGAATGTTGCAGAATACAGCCAACTGTACATCTGTGATCATCTGAAAGGTTATGAGATTAACTCTTACCGGCTTATATCTTTGATTTAATGAGAAAAATGTTTAAAATTAAATAGAAAAAAATACTTAAAGGACAAATTAATTAAAAGGGACATAATTACCTTGAAAAATTATTTTGTAACACACAGTTCAATATATTTAAATGGTATACGTGGTTTGACACGTTATACGTTACAACTCGATGATTATCTGTCACAGAGTTATAGTCATGAATCTCTTTACCTGTAATAGAATTTTCAGGAAGACTTGCTTGTCGATATCTATGAGATAAAAATATAAAATAACAAAATATTATAAAACATATGGTATTCTATGTCGTATTTGAAAAATGGATTGATAAATACATATTAGTAGTATATATTATATTTTATATATATCTTAAATTAATATTACCAGATATTACTAGTGAGAGCTAAATATAACTAGCAATATAATACCAGAAAGGAAATTTCCTATCTGATAATACGTGAACGCGCGATTATTCTAATTTTTACTAGAATATATTTACAATTATTATATGTTGTTATGTTTCATTAGCGTAGCAAATATATTCAGTCAATTTTTAAGTATTTTTAAATATATTAACAACATATACGTCAAAAGACAATATGTTGATTCACTATACTAGTGACAATGTGCTTTTATGCACCGGTCCATTGAAACTCATTCAAATAATATACCGAAAACGTAAAGCTTAAGAAATAAGAGAAAAGTTTTTCGACTGATTTAGTATTAATCATACTATTACAAAAATTTTAGATGTATTTTTTCTTTATGTACTTAAAGTAGTTGTAAAGAATGTTAGTAATATTACTTGTATTGTACAGTATTTTTCTTCCTTCTTAATAATATAAACACGCCAAATAAATATTGTAAAAAAAATTAATGAATTGGAATTATGATGTTTATATAATTTGCATATTGAATTATAAGAATTTAGTTTTCCGATATTTTGACAGTGGACTCTTTTTATAGGAAAGTTTTCCAAGTTTTTACCTCCTAACCTCTACGTGTATTGATGCACGCATAAATATTTACTGGAGTTTATTTTATTCTGTAATACTAAAACGCGTCAAAGATGTTCGAAGCACACAATATCAATGCGGAACATAAAGACTTGATTCATGATATTGCTTATGATTTTTATGGACAACGAATGGCAACATGTTCTAGTGATCAATATGTGAAAGTAAGATTTACACTCTTGTCGTTTGTATTCGTACACAGTAATGTTATCATAGTCACATATGATGATTATGAAATATGTATAGGTCTGGGATGAAGACGAACATGGAAATTGGCATTTATCTGCATCTTGGAAAGCACACAGTGGGTCTGTGTGGAAAGTAACATGGGCACATCCAGAGTTTGGTCAAGTTTTAGCAACATGCTCTTTTGACAGGACAGCAGCTGTGTGGGAAGAGATAGGTAGAACTATTATTTTTGTGATTAATTAATAAACAAATAACTATGTTATTAATTTTACTTAGTTGGAGAAGGATCAGGACCAGGAGAACGTGGCATGAGACATTGGGTTAGGAGAACAAACTTAGTAGATTCCAGAAAATCTGTTACAGATGTGAAATTTGCACCTAAAACTTTAGGACTTTTATTAGCTACATGCAGTGAAGATGGTGTAATTAGGATATACGAAGCACCTGATGTTATGAATCTAAGTCAATGGACTCTACAACATGATATTAGTTGTAAACTTCAATGCAGTTGTCTTTCATGGAATCCATCTCTCTCAAGGTATAATAAATTGCTACTGAATTCATATAATATGTGTTATAGATATAGGTGTCAAATATTCCATTATTTCACATTAGGTTACATCATCCAATGATAGCAGTTGGAAGTGATGATCCAAATCCATCATCCGAGGGAAAAGTTTTTATATATGAATATTCTGAAAGTAGTAGAAGATGGACAAAAACTCAAACATTAAATATTGTAGATCCTATTCATGATATAGCATTTGCTCCAAATTTAGGTAGAAGTTTTCACACATTAGCTATTGCATCAAAAGATGTGCAAATAATTATATTAAAACCTATGGTGTGAGTATAAGTTTTAAAATTCGTACATACATGAAGTGTATAAGAAACTACATGAAGATGTTATTAATATAGGGATAATGCACAAAGTGGCTCATCACGTTTTGAAATCAATGTAGCAGCACAGTTCTCTGATCATGATTTTACTGTATGGCGAGTGTGTTGGAACATTATGGGAACTATTCTAGCAAGTTCGGGAGATGATGGTTGCGTTCGATTATGGAAAGATAATTATATTAATAATTGGAAATGTGTTGCTGTGTTGAAAGGTGATGGCACCTCTGCTCAAAGTGCTGAAACTTCTACAGCGGCAACACCGCCCAATCATTCAACAGGAATACAACAAACATCTTCTACAACAAGGTACTACAAATTGGGTTCCATCAGTCATCCAAACCAAGTGCCTTGGCATTAGAGAAAATGATTTATTTTTTAACATACTTAGTCGTTTCACGTTTATTATTTCGTATAATGTGCACATATTTTATGAGGAATAATGAATTTATATTTATATCATGAGAAGGCATTGATTATCTTTATTTTTTAACAAAATTATACATCTTTTATTTTTAGTAGTCAAATAGATTTCTATTAATTATAATTTCATAGCACCGTACATTATCCTATTGATTTAGTAATTTGTATCTTTTTGTTGAATAAAATAAGTATAAAGTGTATGTTCCACTAGAAACATTTATAATAAATCGTATCTTATATATAATAATTATTAAAATAAAAACTTTATTGTCTATTCATATCCATTTGAAACAAATTGCTACTTCAAAAAAAGCGGTACCTTGCTATTTGGAATCAGTAAGGAATATATCGTTAAAGAGATTTTTAATTGAAAGTATTTTATATCTTGTAATATAACAAAATTCATTAAATGATAAATTTTAGGTGTGTTAATCTCATATATATTTTTGCTCAGCATTAAAATTATTGTAAATATTGAATTATTATATATGTACACTTTGAAAAATATTTTACAAAAAGCATATATTTCATTCAATTTGTAACGTATTTTTTTCATTAATAAATGCTGAATATATATTACAATACACCTTTTTATTTTTACCTACCTTGAAGTATCGAATAATTCTCAATGGAAAATAATTGTTGATAATAACTCCTTTATGTTTTTGGTAATAGTAGATCACCTTACAGTAAGTTTTTACTGTTATTTTAATCAAGATTTATGTTCTCTTTGTAGTATATTTTAATTATATTTTGATGACTAATGTCTAAATAAATTTTATTTCACTTTCAGAGCAGTAACTATAGCAACTGTCACTGCAGAGAAGCCTACAGTTACAGTTATGTGCAGCAATAAATGGCAGGCACCTGTTATAAAAGGTCGTTTTAGTAAATCTGTTTGGTTGGGGAATCCTAGTGAACCAACACCACCTCCACCTCCAATCTTAGAGTATCCAAAGGCAAAAAAGTAACACAGCTATTTAATTTTTGGTAACTTTAAAAAATGCGAAGACAAATGACCTTATATTCTTATGTTTGACGATTTAAAAAATTAATTCAAAGAATATGATACGCTACCTTTTATGCATTTGAGAATAATATTTTCATTTTAAGGAGAGCTCATAAAACTAAGACATTTCCAGACATGTATTTACCGTCATTATAATGATATGGTAATAAACAGCAATAGTTAATTATGCGTAAGTATTACTGTTATAAAACTTGTATATATACACTTTGACTGATTTTAGCGAACATTACTTTTTATTACTACATGACATATTCGTATTTAATTAAAATAAAATACATTCACGACAGAGATAAAGAAGTTCACTTTCCTCTAAACTGTACATAAAATACGAAGAACACTTCAATTCAAATAATATTGAACTTATATAGCGGAAAGACAATCTTGATCAAATTAGAAGCTAAAATTTTAAAACTTATTATACTCTTGCACTAGCATACATTAATTGTATACATAGAAATTCCTTATTTCATTAATTTATTATTTAAATTAAACGACATTTCTTAATAAAATAGAAGTATTGAAAAAAGTAACTTAAACATAGCTGAACAATTAACGTAGTAGTTACGAACATCCGACAGTTGACTTCAAAGCGTTTGGTAGCTTTGTCGCGAGATTAGTACGTGCGCGAAATTTTAATGGTTCAAAGCAGTTTTATAGTTGTATATGTTCAAAATATCCGTAAAGTTATACAATTTTGTTTTGTGTTATAAGTAACGGCGAAAAGAATTCATTTAAATCATCATACACTATGAAACGTGTAACTGAACCTGTTCGAAAGAGCCTGCTGGACGTCATCAGGAAAAACCTCCGTGCTGCTGGTAAGGTAAAAATCTAACATAATTTAATTATTATTCCTTCAGTGTATTTACGTAGAGTATCAAGATAACAGTACAGTTATGCATTTTGTCAAAGTACAAATAAGTTAATGTTCTCGTTGTTTGAATGTACTAATTCATACCGAAGCGCCATCTATTCTCATCGATTCAAATTTTCGAATCTGTACATTTTAGAACAATTTAAGAACATTGTATTATTTATAGGTTTCATATATAACGCGCGTTGTGTATGTCGGAGCATATATCGGTACAGATACGAGTATAGAAAAGGTATGAAATTAGCAGAGTTAGTATAGATTATGGCATACGCGTTAATTATAGGAGACGTTGAAATAGTTAGTGTATTATAGTATAAAAAAGTATTAGTGTATAAAAAATATAATTTCCAGAAAATGGAATCTATAATAGAGGGCTTGCAAGCAGATTATATGAATAATTTCATCAGTGGATTATTCCTGATTTATCCGGATTATTACGTTCACGTATTAGAGGTGTGTGAATGGAATTTCAATTTTTAAATTAAATTTCAAGATTCGAATTTGGTTAGACATATTAACGAATTCACAAACAAAAGTGGATTTCCTTAAAACTAACTTGAAACTAAAAAACAGATTCTCTTAACATAGGCGCCAGAAGATATAATTTATAGGCATTTCAAAGTATTGTACGATAACCAAACAGAGGATTGTAAAATAGGAAAAGCAATTTTTCTTCCAACTTATCATCATGTCCATCAAGTAAGGCTTTTACGATAAACCAAAAAGAAAAGGAATAACATTTTTCGATCGAAATTTACAGAGATTTTTTATGGGCTGGTACCACGCGTATATAATACCACCTACTTTGATACAGCCGTTAAAATCGTACGAATTGGATGATATCCAACAGCAAATGTTAAATTGTTTCAATAAAGTATATATGTTGTGTGATCATATCTCGAACACGCATCACGATCGCGTAAGTTCTTCTGTTAGTGAACTAATAGATGAAGTCTGCTCGTTTCATAGATACGATGATTAAGTTTATTGGTCGGTTTTGAAACTAACAGAAAACTTTTTCTTAAAAAGTCAGTTCCGATACAGGAAGTTTTAAGATCATTGAGTGACAAACTTACACGACTTTATCCCGAGAGTACGTTGTTAGAATATTTATTGAACGCAGAAAGCCCTGTGATTTTAACTGTTGAAGAGTATTTGAACATATATTCCACGGTTCCATTCATTAACCTATATTCAGGTAATAACATTATTTGTATTAATTGTCTGTTGATAATTTACGAGAAAAATTGTTAGTATAGTTCCTAGCGAAGTTTTATTGACAGAAAGAAGCAGCATTGATTGAATAAAAACGATTATTTATTTCAGAGTATTTACAATATCAAAAAAACGTCTCTTTTTATGGGGTACATGAAATTTGTGTCGGATATCGCTAAACTAATTACATATACAAACTTCATTCAAATGGTTTCACTTTTTTTTTTCTTTTGGTTTTCCTTCGCGAAAGCAGCTGGTCAGACTCGATCGTTAAAGATGTACAGGCGATATACGGCTGAAACGGTGCTTTCATTTACTCTTATTAATCTAAAAAGATTTCTTTGGCTCTTATCCCTGGCTACTGTAAGATACATAGTAACGAAGCAAATTGGTGTGTAAACGCTGGTCGGTATTATTGGATATTTTGTGGTCGTCACGCGAATTCCAATAAACATTTCTTTGTGGAAACGCAATCAAATTTTCATACATTGATTAACAAATAATACGCGAATTTCTCATTTCAAACGGAATATCCTACCGTTTTAACAGGTATAAAGTAACATACATCGTGTAATATAGCATCTCTTAGATCGTTTATAATATATTCATTATTCGTGGAAGAGAATGGAATATGATTCGTGGTGTAGAAAAGTAGATGGTATCTCGTACAAAGCTTCCGAGGTAACAATTTTTTACGCTAGATTTCGTTTAACCCATTCACTGCCAACTACGACATATCTCGTACTTTGCGCTACAAATTTACATTGATTGCAATTGGTCACGGACTAAGTTTGGCTTAGGAATCATTAGAAAGAACGAACGAAGATTTTATATAATAATATTCGTATAATAATATATAGATTTTATGAAATTCCACGTTTTCTTTAAAATAAAATCTTGGCGCCCAGGGTAAGACGCTCTAAATTTGCCCGACAGCGATTGGGTTAAAAACTCGTCGATTATTCGAAAATTTACCAAATACACGTGGACTCAAATCGAAAGTCGATTAAGTGCACGTGTACCTATTTGAATTTTTACGATCGATTTCCTCAAAAAGACTCAAATCTCAAACTCATTTATCGGTCTTTGCTCGAGATATCACTTCCTTTTGGATTCTACTGCCGGCGAATTACTTCCCATCTTGTATAACACACAATTAGGCGCAAATCAACAAGAGAACGGTATTTTATAACTCGAATATTCATCTCTCGTCACATTTCCATTCCTACGAACGAAAGCAAGTGTTTACCATTTACAAATAGCACAACGAATTAATAATCGAAACGAAGACCAGGTTTCTAAACGAACGATATATGTATTACACAGTCACTTCGAGGGAGCTACTTTTCCAACGAGTCTCGACGATTTATACAATTTACATACACGAGGACCACAAGATGTTTCGCATACTGACCAAATGATTCTGCGCTAGAAAAGCGGCCTCGCGCAATATCAAGAAAACGCCTTTAACATTCAGAATGACGACGATTATCTTGCAGATACCATCTGGCCGGCACCTCGTGACTTGATGTTCTGTACCGGGTTCGAGAAAGAGAATCGTAGTAGCATTGATTCGACGAACCAAAGACACTCTACACGCAAGATTACGTTACGTTAAAAATTTGCAAAACCTCGTTCGGTTAATTTGGTCATCGACTTGGAATGCCTGTTTTCCGAGCAACGCAGCATACATGTTGGTCGACGTTAAAAAAAAAAAAAAAATGAAAAGCGATTTGTTTCCGCTACAGTAACGCGTTTTCTCCAACGATAGAACATGATGGCGAAAAAAAATTCCAGTCGATACCGATACCGTCCGGTTTAGACCGTTTCGTTGATATAATTACAGAGAATTGTACTCGAATAAATTATCGAAAGATTTACTGGCAGTTTGTGTTGAAGATTTATTGCGCTGCTAGCGAAACTCGTTAAGGACCCGGGATCGTTTGTCGTCGAAACGATACTAGCACGCCACTATCGTGCCGGGATGAGTTCGTGAAGGTTTTATTTGTTTTCTGTTCAGCCTTTCAGCGTTAAACGTTTAATACAAGGTGAAATAGGCGTTTCGTAACGATTAGTAGAGTTCCCCTTAGTACACTGGCTATGCGCCAACATCAATTCCATCAATGGCAATAATAAATAACGAGATTCGCGCGTTTCACTTTCGGCGCGAGACATATTCATCCTTTTTTTTTTTTTTTTTTAAATCTTTTTAAATATTAAAGTCAGACACCGTGACTTCGAGGATAAAACTTAACGACTAGCGATCGAAAGAACACATTCATCTAGAGGACTCGAAAGAACGTCTAATTTTCGATAATTGTATTTACACGAGTGACTCGTGAAAAACCATTGTCCGCCATTTCCTATCACCGTGTTACACCGAATTATTTATACATACTGAGTGTCCAGGTCTTTCTGCGTTTCTTTTCTTCTCTTCTTCTAATCTTTTCTTCGGTTTCGTTTAAATACACACCGCATATACACAGACGTGTTTATCGTTTATTAGGGAAAAGTGCAGACATTTACAGGGCGAAGTGGAAAGCTCTCTTTTTCTCGCTTCTGCAGTTTTAAGAGCTTAACAATCAAGGAAGCTATACACACTTGTTTCCTCTTTTCTCTCACGAGCTTCTAGTTGCGATCCGTGGATAAAAGCCATACTCGTAACACATTTCCCTTACCACTTATCAAAGTGTACCATTCTTGGGTTAATCTTGTATGGAGAATTCGTTATATTCTTTAACCTTTCCGTTCGATCATCGTGGTACAACTTACGGCCAGAAAATTTCGCAACGATGCTCGTAAAATATATCGAGTCATTCGCTATACTTCTTTCATAATATTAGAAATATTAAGATAGTACGAGTTAAAAAAGAACTGCTGTTCCTCTGCTGAATTTATTCAATCTTTTAATTGAAAAAAAAAATAATAATAGTAATAATGAAATTTGCCAAACTTTCCGGATGCAAGTTACCATAAATAAATATCGACGATCTCCGAAGGAAGAAGCAACTCGAAATTTTTATCAAATATCGAAACAGATGATAGTACAATTTTTAAGAGCAAGACGGGGATCCATTCGTTTCCTTCCCGCTCTTTCTGTTTTCTTTCACCTCGAACCATTACGCAGAGCGAAAATCGTTACTTTATACATTATACAGATACCGTAATCTTACAATAAAATCCAGAATACTGCATACTGACGAAAGCAACGGGGGATCTTTTTATGTTCGTTCTCCTTCCTTTTTTTTCTCAATTTTCTTTCTCCTACATTTTTCTTCCTCTCGCGCTCGATACAACTCGTTTCTAACGTCTCGTCGTTAATTTCAATTTTTTCGGTGATGGAAAGCTGTACGATATGTCTTCTGTGTCCTCGTTTCTTTTTTTTTTCTCCCCCACCCCTGTCGAACACGCACGCACACGAAATTCTTGTTCCCATTGACTGTTTTAATTTTCCTATCTCGTCACATCGTGGGGCATCCTCAGTGTACGTTATTCTGGCTGCCTCGACTGATTTTTATACTCATATACATTATTTATACTTACAACGACTAAACGAATTGTACAGTGTGTACTTTTCCTCCCTCGTTATTCTCTTTTCTTCCCCTTTTTACCATAATAAAAGTGGGAATAAATTGTTCTCTCTCTCTCATATTAATTTTTTTTTTTTTTTGTTTGTTTCATCTTTATACTATAGCAATCTGTATAAAATATCCTCCGTATTCAAGGTATATGTACAGCACGCGCGAAATCCGTGCATATGTATAAGTATATTCTCTATCAATAATTCGTTCCCGGTTGCACATGCACGCCTTTTACAACGCACAGTAATCTCCGACATTTCTCTCTTTCGCTTTCCTCCTCTTTTGTTCTTTTTTTTCTCTCTCTCTCTCTCTCTCTCTCACTCTCTTCTGTTTAAATATATTCACACTGGCTCGAGAATCGTCCGTTCAATGTAAAAAGGGCACTTGATCGAACAGAGAGACGTAAACGCGATGCTATCGCCGGGGAGGAAATAAATTCGTTCGAAATACAACCGGCCTCGTTTCCGATTTTCG
Organism: Bombus confusus; assembly: GCA_014737475.1. NCBI lineage: Eukaryota > Metazoa > Arthropoda > Insecta > Hymenoptera > Apidae > Bombus > Bombus confusus. Next base: position 2,292,725 of record JACXIV010000045.1, read on the forward strand.
TGCGACTCTGTACGTATCAGCTGCGCTCTTCGCTCGCATCGCATCCGCACACGCAACTGTCGAACGTCTCCTAGACTGACGAACGATGCGCTTGATTTGGTCGAGGAATGTACAGGGTCTGTTTGTCGTAAATGATCGATAATACGACCATGCTGTTTACTCGTTAACTGTCGAAGAAGAATACCATTAACCATTCGATCTGTCTCTCAAAATTAACGATCTTCGTGAAGTACCCTGTTATAATAGGTAACGATTCTTCTGATATTTTCAAGGTCGCTATACCTCCCTCCACCTTTATTTATACAATCTGTTTACTTGCTTACAATACACGATAGTAGGAGGAAAAAGATTAATAACGCTAGACTCGTGAAAAGATTCGCTCGGTGTAATCGGAAGCAACGAAAGGATCAGCGATACCTCGTTCTGTGGTTCCCGATTACTGTAACAAAGAGCACGTTCGACACGGAACAACTTTTTATTATCCATCCGTACGTTCCAACGATGCCGTCAACTGCGTGTACCTGTTACCAGCAAACTTTCGGCACTGATACGCGGCTCGAGAAACAACATGTCGAACGATGCTTGCTCACACGTGGCTGGTCTGCGAGCGACAAAAATGTCACACGGAGCTCTCCCTTTTCGCCATCACGATCGGCGTGCTTATCTTGCCGTCTTTCTGCGACTGGATGCAACACTGCGCTGGAATCCTCGCCTCCATGTCCTTGGTCATCAAGGTGCCGCTGGGACAGGTCCTGCTGACGACACCAACGCCGGTGTAGAGTATCGGCGGGCTCATCGTCATCGACATTGATTGAACGCTTTGACTCGGCCAGTGTTGCCTCGGCAAAGTGCAAACGCCGCTTTGATAGTCATCACCCACTATCGGCTGAAACTGTAGTTTATGCGTGCTGAGTGATCGATGCTTTTTGAATGTTTTAGTTTGAAATTATGGTCATTAAGTATGGATGGGATAGTGATCGCTTTATCGTACTGTCATTTGGAACGAAGCTAATCGTTAGAGTAGATTATACATACACAGTATAGAATATAGAGGATTCTGCGAGCATTATGGGAGAAATTATTATAGAGAGTGTGGCAGGACGCGAATACATTATTTCATATGCAAAACTAAGTTAAGAACGTGGAATAAAATGTAGATGCAAATGTTTCAGTTTGAAATTGTCACTAAGAATTGATAGGATAGTAATCGTTTTACCATATTTTTATTTAGGTTGTTTAGAACGAATGGAGTTGATCGTATAGGCAGTTGTGGAGGCAATCAGAGAGAAACCGCTATAGAGAGTGTGGTAGGATGCGAGTAGATTATTTTATATACAACAGCGAGTTCAAGATGTGGAACAAAATGTAGATGACCGATGCCTTTCGAATGTTTTGGTTCGAAATCGTCATTACTGGTGGATGGGATAGTTTTACTCTACTGTCATTTAGAGACGAAGCTGATCGTTGGACGTATAAAGTTGATTGTGTAGATGGTTGCAGAAGCATTCAGAGAGAAATTACTACGGCGAGTGTGAGAGAATGAGAATAGATTATTTTATACGGAAAAGTAAGTTAAGAGCGTCGAATGAAATGTTTTCGTTGGAAGCTTTGTTTTCGAGAAAATTGAGTTTGAAAGCTTGTCAAGCATATATTATGAACTCGACTAATTCCCGACTAGATGAGAATGGCTGCAGGTTATTATACGAAACGTAGAATAAAATTTGTTCGTTGAAAGCCTCGGTTTCGAGAATATCGAGTTTGAATATACTTAATCAAGAATTACAGAATTCAGTACACGCGTGCTCGATGAATTTTCAAATTTCATTTTCTCGAAAACGAACCATCAAATGAACCAATTCTGTTCTACATTTTCGCCTTATTTCCGCCTGTAGAATGGCATCCTGTCCAGTCGCATGTACCACGCGAACCCGCCACATTTTCTAGACGCTTAAAGCAAGGGAAAAGCTGAAACACCTAGATGGAAGTTAGTTTTAGGATGGAATATGTAGTTAGAACTAGAGAGTAGAAGCGAACGCGTAACGGAGGATAATCAGGGGACGCATTAGTGAAAATTGAACCTACGCTTTTATGTTTCGTCAAATTCGAGAATTCGTGCAACGGCATGCCGTTACGAATGGTGCAGTAGCCGACGTAACTGCCGTGACCGCTGACGGAAGTAACCGTCGAGTGCTCCAGCAAACTTCTCGACGGTGACGTTTCGATCGTCGACACGAGCCGCCTCTTCCTCAGGTACTCCGATGGCTCGTCGCCTGTGTACATATAGAATTTTCAAATTGCTTTCAGATACTTCGCTTTAATTCTTAATTGCTACAGCGAAGTGGAAATAAGTTTATTCTTTAATGGATAAACATTTATGCAGGATATTTGTGCAAAGTCGTGCATTTGTAAACTTAAACGAAGTGGACGGAATTTAAGCAGAAATTTATTTCGCTCGCTAAATATCACAACGACTGCTATATTCCGCATGTTTCATATATTTTTGCACGTTGTACGCAATCTGTGCGCTCTTGCAATTTTCAATTTCCTGTAAAGGTACTTCGATAACGAATTCTCAACCTCACGAACGAACTTATAAATTTATAAGATTCAGCCACGTAAAAGTTAATTTCAATCCCCATTGTTTGATTGCTGAAAAATTAAACCGATCACCTACTCTGGCATTAAAATTAATCTCACAACGTCTGAATTACGAAAGCAAAATCCTGGAAAGTTTAAAAGTCGAGGAGCGTGTTTAATACTTTGAAAGAGAAGTATATACAGAATTGATAAGAAAGGAAGAGTTATAGTAAGGAACGTTTTGTAAATCTTAAGTCAACTTATACGTAGTCGATCTGATTGGATCAATCGATAAAAGCACACAAACCTGTGATTTGCTGAGGTATGATGTCCGGATTCTTCTCGTCGTTTTCGCTTATGTCACCGCTACTTTCGAGTTTCCTGAACGGACTGCTAGGATGTTTTTCATCCGTGAGCAGACTGCTTCCCTCGCGAAACCTCAGCTCTCGTTGGATAGGGATCGTTTTCGTTTGTTTGGCGTGATCCTCCATCTGAGACTTACTTTGCTCGTCCACCTGCGTGTGCTGAATTCTCAGCACGACCATCACTATCACTGCGACGATGATCAGAGCGGTCACCACGCCGATCATCACGCTCAGCATCGGCATTAGTCTCATGTTCTGTCTTGGTCTCTCTAAAATTACAGTTATGAATGTACAATTTCTTCCTTTTTTAACGTCTTGGAACAAGAGATTTCACGTCTAGAAATTAATATTGCGCGATACTCGCTTCAAAATTTTAAGTTTTTCATTTCTATCAGTTTTTGAACGTGATAACGAGAGTTTGTTGTCTCCTTTTGACGACTCGCAGAGTTTCAAAGGAATAAACCTCGCATTTACACGTTAACATCGAGCAATATTTTCCCTTAAAATTTTGCAACTCTCAATTTTGTCAGTTTCTAGACGGGAAGATTACAAATTTGTTGTCGAATGTCAAATTCAATTTTAACGTTCTTTTAATTCTGTCAATTTCCGATAGTAAAGAGATGGTAGATACGTGGGTAAGGACGAGAGCAGTAATTGCGATTAGTCGAAGTGGATGCGAAGTCATCTACGCGGTAAAGCGAACGAACCAGTTCCACGGCACAATGAAACAATTTCCCGCTGCGACGAATGAATTATTTCGCGTACAAAGATCTTGTTGCGAACACGAATTGAAATTTATCCTCTCCTCTAGTCCTGTCTTTTGTTCGATAAGATTTGTTCAAAGTCGTTTCGCAAATTCGTCCCATTTATTCGTACGCGATACCAGGATGGTTCGTTTTCAAAGTTATGGATCAGTGAAAAATTTTTGGCTCAGTTTCCTTTTATTTCATACGGCAGAGCTTGCAGGTCGTAAAATATATCACGCGCAGCCTTTAAGCTCAATTGCGCAAAGATGAAAGTAGCATTTTATGAAAGTTCCGGGAATTTTCTATAAACGGATAAAAGTCGAAATTTCTCAAATAAATGAACAGATTAAAATGCAAATAGCATCGTAAAAGGCGGTTGGGTAGAGGAATCCCCATTTTAAAAAGGATTTAGAGCGTAAAACAAAAAGTTTCTCGATTGAAAGCCACCATAATCCTCAAAAACACCGTGAATCACGGAACACTGTATCAACAGCGTGTTTTATAAGAAAGAAGGGAAAAGAAGAATAAAAGACAGCCTATTACAGGGACAAAGGTGGAGAATAAAGCAAAATAACACAGAACGTATGATTTATACCCACCTGACTCTGACGTTAATTGTTTTTCAGGTAGCCTGAGGGTTCCAGCCTGCACCACCATCGCCTCGCTACGCCCTTTATCGTTGTACGCGTATATGCAGGCCTGATAAAGGGCGCCTGACTCCAGTTGAGTAACACTAAAACGCGGCACCATCGATGTCAGATTAGCACGCAACTCTTGACTGTTGCTCTCCCTTACTTCCAGAAGAAAGGATTGCGGCAAACCTCCGTTGAATCCTTCCGCGCATCGCACCGAGAACGAGTTCGTCGATGTGTTGGAAGTGGTGCAATTGTGAACCATATCCGGCCGACCTGATGCAGAAACCGGTAACGTAATCCTTACGTAGTATATTCCGTATTGTGCGCGTCTTAAAAGATCATTTTTACGCTGCTATTGCTTCTCTTATCGCTGGACCGTAATACGCGAAGAAAATGATCGACGTCGTGAAAACTTATCTGTAATCTCGATACGTTTACGTTTGTTTACTCGTCTCTTTTTCTCTCTACGAGAACTTTCACACGAGCAACCTTTAGGTTTTTAGAGAATTTGCGAAAGGCTCGAAGCGGAAAAAGGAATGTTATATCAGGTTGAACGATGCACGAGTTTAAGGATTTCAACGATTAACTGTAAAAGCTCGAGTGATCTTGTTTTCAACAGGCACTTTAAATTTTCTGGGGCAACGTAAACTATCGAGACGGATCGCGTGGAAATCACGAGCACGTCGTAAAGTTTTTTACGATAACTTCTAGACAGCTTTTATTCCGTTCTACATGAGAGGCATCGAACGTTTCGAACGTAATACAGTCGAAGTTTAGAAATTCCTCTGAACGACGAAACGCAAATAATCTGGCGTCTATGTTTGCAACATTACGAACCGTTCGAATTTTATGAGAAAACGAGACCGTACCGCCTGAAAGAGCGACGAAACGCTAAGGGTCGAGTTACATTCGTGATACGTTCGAGGATTTCACAACTGAAGATAGATTACGGATAAGACAGTGACGAAGTTAACAAAATTTCAATCTGTACCTCTATAATTTACAATTTATTCTCTCGTGTATGCGATTTAGTTATTTATCTTCTCATATCATTAAGACCACAGAACTAATTACTTGCTACATTAAAAATGATTAATCGCATTTTTCTAACATATTTTCATGTCTACGTTCAGAGATTAATTAGTAGGTGGAAAAGGAGGGTGAAATTCGTTCTAGCCTGCACTATTGATAGAATAGGAAGCTATTGCATTAAAGGTGCTTAATGTCGGTAAATGGAGCGAAGCAATGGATAGATACAGTGTACTTTAATGGAGAGTAATTAAAAATACTACAAAAAAAAAGGAGAGGAATAGAAGAAAAAAAGGTAGAGCGAGGATATGTTCGTGTAGCGGTGGCACGGTAAAGAATAATTTCGTTGCGATATATTAGATTGACAAAGAGTGCAGCACTTTACGTTTCGTTCTGCAACTAGAAACGCGTTTCCTTTATGGCAAGGTAAACAAGGTGCGAGCTGGGTTCTGTTTAAACTTATTTACCGGAGCTCGCAACTATCATTCTTTGTTCCAGCGTCTCCTTAAAATTCACGAATAATGAAAATGTTTTTCGAGGCAACAGCGTCGCGAAAACAACGTTCGATAATGCCCGTGTAAACGGACGAAACGTTCCCGCGGAATTCTTTTTCCGCGAATTATCATATTCCCGTTAAACGTAAGGTAAATGTGTTATCTGCGAAATATTTGGAAACTTCGTAACACGGTTGCGTTATACGTCAAATAAAGCTTCGCGCGATTACGAAAGACGGCTCGATTTTATGCAAACATTAGATAGCCAGACTTCTACCGCGAACTCGTGGTATTTTGTTGCCGGTGAAGAATAATTAGCGAGGAAAAGGGAGGGGGCTGACGAAAACGCAGCGAGACGGTTGAAAAGCGGACAAAAATGGCATCAAAAGAGGAGCTGGAAAAATTGCTCGGTATTCGCTGTTATCAAAAGAAAAAAGAAAAACAACAACTTGCTATAATATCTCGTCCGTCCATCCTCACCGAGAAGCTTTCTTCTGTCGAAAACTGGCCGAGTTTTTCTTTGAATATAGTAATTAATTCTCTGCTCTTGCATTGAAAAGTTTTCTGGTTTCTATCGACGGTTAAGAGATCCTCTAGTGATAATCGTAAGTTTTTGTATAGTACAACAGCGATGAAATATCTCCGTTTGTTTGGTGATTTGTGAGTAATGAACATTCGGAATTCCTTTATTTTTCGACACGCTTTCTGGCGTTACATTCGAGTAGCCATTCTTTTTTGTCACGCAACAATTGGATCGCTTCAGTAGTTCGATGGCCGTGTTAGTCGTAAAAAAAGGGCCATCCATGCATGGATTCCCACGCATACATAGACGTGATAACGAACTTCCGTTTTAATCCCGGAATTCCTCGATTTTCCACGGCGGGATTGTCGCTTTTGAAAAGTCAGCATAGCGGGGATTTTTTTTTGTAATTACCACCAGACCGCGGGCACGTTTCATTTTTTCCCCTGCATTCCAAGTTTTATTCGTCCATTTTCAGCCTACGAATTTCCCTCGATCGACAAACTCGTATACGTGTTTTTCGTATTTCGGAAAAAGCGAGAAAAAGTTACCACGTGGCCGGTAATAACGATTTGTGTTAATGCTTTGGTCGAGAGATTACGGCGGTGGGAGAGACTTAGGGAAATTTTATGCTAGTTATCGCACAGACGAGTAAAAATGGAACGACGACTGGCCGGACAAGTGAAATCGGACGCTATCTTGTCAGACGAATAGACCAGGCGCGGTATCTGATCGAACAAGTAGCTCGAGACGGTATCGTATCGGACTAGCGAAATGGGACCGTGTTTGGTCAACCAAGTAAAATGGCACAAGCTTATCCCAGCGTAATATTTTAAGTAATTTGCATTTCTCGATGCATCTTTCGACACGGTATTGCGCTTACTAGTAGAGCAATTCGTTACGTACGTGTCACGGAATTCTCTACAATTTCTATGGATATATCATGGTTTCCTTGGCAGTAGATTTTGCAGTTCTTTATCTTTATTAACGAGCTACTAATGAGTAAAGTTTTTAAAAAATATTATTATTCTATTAATTCTATTAGGAATTGCGAATGAAACTTTTGAATGATTTAATATTAAATCGGTGTAAAGAAACTCAGGTATTTTGTATTTGTTGCACGCATAATTCTCTAAACTCGTCATACAGAATTGTTCGTATTTCATACGCTGACATTTCTTTGCGCGACAATGTATAACCCCCGTGAAAAAGTAAAGAGAAAGTAGAACACACACTTTTCTCAGTTTAGTTAGTGCGCGGTTGGTCAACACTTGCGGACTGTAAATTAGAAAGGTATTTTTATTCAAATGTGTTGACCCTTTGGCCCTATAATAATTCACGTCTGAAAAAGAATTTATTTAATTTTATTTCAAATATAAAGTCCGCAGTTATTAAGGAAATTCTGTCTGAAAAGTTGCATGAAAATGAGTTTTCTCGTTCTCTATCCAAGAAACATGTTAATACCCCCGGTATCGATACAAAAAAACCTTCCAGTAAAATCGCAAGAGTCAAAGAAATTCGTCGCAAATCTTTCCTAATTTCTCGAATCTCGGTAAAATCTTGAAAGATCGAAACGAACGAAATAAGGGAATCGCGCGCGTTACATTGTTCGAATATCGAGTTTCACGGTCGAGAGGAATTTCCATGATCGAATTACCACATAAAGATACCTCACCGGCCGGTATGATGTGATAGACGCAGGGCACTTGTTGATGTCCTATTCGATTGGTGGCCCAGCAGAGCAACGTGCCGTAATCCAATTCCGTCATGGGTGTGTAAGAGACGATCGAGGATGTGCCAGACCTGGCGATATGACTCGCGGCTACGTCGATACTCTCGGCGGAATTGTTGAAGGTCCAGCGGAATTGAACCTCAGGCGGGTTCGCGTCCACTTGGCAAGATATGTTTGCCTTTTCTTGTTTTGCCACTCCATGAACCTTCGTCTGATTCGCTTTGCAGGTGGGCGCGACTGGAATTCAAGATTTGAATCGTTTCACTTTTATTCTACGCGTCTAGGATTTCGATCGAATTTTCTCGGCAGAGATCGAGATTTCCTTTGATTTTATTTTATCGTTCTGTAGAGACTTCGTATGCGACTATTTTATTTAATAATTAGAAGGAACAAATATATTTATTGTAATATAATCATTAAGGAGAAGGAAATATTAAGCTGCACGAAAAGTTCAGTAGCGAAATTTCAGAAAGCAACATATATTTTCATAGATTTATATCTTGTTGAATGATATATGATTCGTTTGTTTCGCTAACTTTCTATCACATTATTTTCTTCATTTTATCTCACTTTTTTCTTTTAGTGTCTATCTATTATAGCGTTTATAACGCTTGTTTCATTACTAATAGAAACGTCTTAATTTGTCGGGAAACGACATTTAATTGCCCGATGGCGAGAGAACGGAAATTGTCTCGCGGACTGTCTGATCATTTATTTAGGTGGGTGACACGTACACATTACGTTCAAATAAAACGGAGAGCTTTCCCCATCTCCTTCCGTGTTGTATCCAACGCAAGTGTAATTGCCTGCGCTTTTACGGTCGACGCCTTGCAACACCAAGCTTTGATTACTGATTATGATACCCTGTGTGATGTTGAGATGAAGAGTTTTTTCCTGGAACAAAGGGTGATTGATGCGACGCTGATGAGTCACACATTGTACACTTACGACTGATATAATCCATGCAAAGTTATACGAAATTTTGCTTCGATTATTTCCAAGCAAGGCGGCTTTCCGCGTTAAGATTTAATTTCCGAATATTAATAATTCTACGCCAAAATGGAATTCGGAACGCGGAACGTTGCGAATGAATTCTCTAGTCCATAGAAAATATCAACGTGAATTTTTCTACGTTGTTCGAAAATACAACGAAGCAAGCTTGGTACTCGTGATCGACGTTGTTACGGAACTTTGAATACCCTTGTTTCGGTCGAACTTCACATCGCTTCCTCTATTTCTGTACTAATAGGGTGCCGGTATTGTGGTTCTATACTCTTTCGACTCGCATGCGAAGCTTCGTGAAACTCCATGAAATCCGGGAACGGGCTACTTGCGAAACTTTCTGATCCTCAGAAAACAGGTTTTGTTTAAATTAATTTTAAGCTGAAAAGACACGCTTCCTCGCTGCCGAGACTGCTCCGCCCGTAATCGCGGAGAATGAAAGAAACATTGAAACGCGCGAAGAGCGTGCGTTCGAAATTGTTACGAATATAAGAGAAAGTATCAGTTGGATTATAAGTTCCGAGAGCACTGAGCTAAATTGCAACTTTTGGGGTTTAGAGTCGCAAGCGGTCGGAGATGAATTCGAATGCTGAAAACGGTAGTACGAAGAGCAAAATCTCGATTATCCTGATTATCCTAGCTGATGATAAGTCACTAGGAAGATTTCTTACACAGAAGTGATTAAAAATAAAAATTCTAAATTTGGAATAATCGAAAGCGAAAATAATAATCGAAGTTTCAGCACCTAAATATCAATTCCGAGTGTTATAAATTGCTTAAAGCGTGAATGGCATGAAAATTTCCACAATTTTACGACAGAAGATAGATACTGGATTAAGTCGATTACAAAATTGCTTACCAAGTGTCGCCATTCAACCTTGTAAACGGGTGGCTCGGCATGAATCAGACAGTCGAAGTAGACGTCAGTTCCCTCGCGGATCGCGTTAGGATTCAAAGAGGTGCCCAGCTGTATCCGCGTTTCCGGAGTGTCTGCAAATTGAAAACGTCAATATGTCGATGACGCCGCGGTGAATAATCGTAACTGATCGACACGGGTTTTGCAGGCGTTATGGCTTCTGCAGCAATGTGTCTCTAATACGCTTACACTGTATCTCGAGCACCCAGTCGTCTTTTATCGACTCGGCTCCCATGATTGGATGTTCAGCCCGGCACGACAATTGTCTACCAGCATCTGCTTTGGTCGCCATGAAAGATAAGATACTGGTGGTCGTGTTCCCATCGCTCGAGGTCTGTAACAGCGTTATCATAACCTTCCTTTGCGCGACTACGTTTTCCTCTATTTATTTCTACTTTCTGTCTTTTCTTTCCTACGTCTGGTTCAATTTTATCGTTCGTTATTTTGTTTGGATTGAACCGAGTTCGAGACGCAGGAAGCGAAGAGACGGTTGCTTGGACGAATCTCTGTTTGCTATAGTAACGCTCTTGTTTCTACGATAATTGAAAGGTAGATGATAGTTGACGAATTTCAAAGTGGAGGAGAGTCATAGACGATAAAAATATGACCTTTTCAAATTGATCTTAGAATATATTATTATTTGTACGTATTATTTGTCATTTTTCTGATAGATTTATGTGATAGGAAATTATTTACTTTTTGAAACATCGAATACCAATGATGTACTTAGGAAAATGAAATTGGGAGATTTATTAAAAGCGAAATCGATTAGCAAAGTTTTTGAGAGCCTCAATTATGAAATAGAATTTCCTGACTGTTCAATAATTTCAGGGTTGACGCGCATTCGTGGATATGGGTTTTTATGAAAGCTCGAAGAAGTTTTGAACGAAGCTTTCTTCTCTTGACTTTTGTGCATCTCAAAACGTAGCCGTATTCCTTCTTATTGGTAGTAGTCGTACATCCCTGGCTACTCAGTAGTAAACTTTGAAATACTACGGCAATGTAATCGTCAATCTACTGTTACAGGCTTAGCGAGGAACGCCTTGAGTGCATTATCTTGCAGAAATAGCCTAGCGCGGAGTTTTCTTAGTCTAAAATGTCCATTGACTCAGATATTTTCCCGCGGATCTGTTCAGTTTTATGGTAAACTTTACGACGTTGAACTCTGAAATTGACTTGCGCAAGATATATTGTTATAGCAGCTGAGTTGCGTCTTGCACTTGCCTTCTTGTTATCTTATTTCTGACTTATTGAAGAAGCTATATACATCTGAAAGTTCTCAAGTGTTTGTTAAGACTTTACTGTCTCTGCACTTCCTAATATCCCTTCCATTTGTTTTCGAATCAAAGTTCCTGACTTTAACGTCATGTCTATTAACTTTCCTCTCCCGTTATCATTTTTCATCAATTATATAATTAACGAGTTAAAGATCCTGACGTTGATGGATGTTAACGTTGGGTCGATAGATTTTGACGAAGTTGATTACTTGTAATAATAGCGTCGCGACGAGGATCAGGTAAAGAGAAGTAAGAGACGAAGAGCATCATCAGTGATTTATCGTCGCGATAAAGTTTAGAACCTGTTCGCCACTTTTCCCTTAACAATAGCGATATATTGTTATTAACCATTGATGCATGGAAGGGTGATTTCCACGAAACCACAAATGGTCTTCCGATAAAATTGGAAAATTGTAAATCATCGTAAAAGGTGAAACAGTAAAAAAAAAAGATCTTTTTAATGGAAAAAACATGTAATTCTTTGTATTTAACGTTAGAACTGCCGACAGTTAAGACGAAGCTATTTATATCAAAACCAGTCGAACTGACTGGTCTTTAAAAAATACGTAATAACCAAGTATTTTTATATTTATTGATTTATTACTTTTTTAAAAAAGGAATTCCATGTTTTGTAGTAGTAAACTAAAGTAGTAAACTTTGGTATTATTAATCCATCTGGACCATGATGCCTAAATGGGGGTTGGCAGATTTATAAAATTGTAGAACCAGCCATTTTGAATAGTGTGGTAGTTCTAATACCAAATAAAGATTAAAGGACTTCAATTCTGTAAATCTCGAGTGTCAACTTTCAATCAGTATCTTTTGCTACTTGTAATAATTACAATGCTTATCATTCGACGAATCTTCGAAAGAAAAATTCTGAATTTGCCAAATGCCTCTCGCGTTCTCCGGGATGAGGTTACTCTTCATTTTTGCAAAAATTCTCCATCGTAATCTCGCGACTTCGAGACGCACTCGAGTTATACATTTAAATTTTCTTTTTTCTTTCGATGTTTCATCCGATCAACATATAAATATTCGAGACGCGGAGATTGAGAGACTGACAAAATAAAAGAGTAGGGAACGACACTAGCCAGGAAGGAAACGGAGAAAATATTGTTCTAAAGTTGATGCTTCTCATTCCGCGCGACTTTGCGCTGCCGCTTATATAAGAAAGTTAAACAAAGGAGGATGAGACGTAAGAAGAAATACGACGAGGAAGTATAATCTATAGAAGTATATCGGAGGAAACGAGATCGTTCTTTTTCTTCCTCTACTTCTCTTTCTTCTTCCTCTTCCTCTTCCTCTTCCTGTAATCTCGCAGTTTGGAAACTTTCGTTCCGGCCGTTTTGTTTCTCTACTAACGCGCCTTACGTTTTACATCGTCCTGCACCGATATTTTTCATCCGAACGGACTAACTATTTTCAATAATCTTTACAGTGTAAGCTACAGTTGCTTCGTACTATCTGGCCATCGTTCGCCTCATCAGCTCTTGAAGTTCATATTGCGAAGTGAGCTTCTTGTACGATAATTTTTCGATTAATAATATCAGCGAATTTTCAAGTTATATATCAGAGATCTATTATAACTTTAGTTCGAATAGCTAGCCAGATGGATTGTAATTTGCAAAGTGCTGCTAGTAAAATTTCATTTGGGTTGGTAACAACTAATTTGTTCCTGCTATTTTGTAGAATTTATACTGGCGAGTTGTAACTCGAGGGTTGTAAAATTTCACTGATAATATTAGTTCAGAAGTATTCGTATCTCATTTACATCTAACGAGGAGAAAATGCTGTACTCGGCATTCTTTAGAAATATATCTATCCCGATAACAACTGCTAGATAAAATCTCAACTCGTGGCCAGATAGTGAAGTACTATTATACATATTCTACAGATGCACGGAGCAGAAACCTATAAACAATCTGTCGATTAATGTCCTCTTATTCTCTTAAAACTTTGACTATCTTCCCCGTGTCTTAAACAAATTTCCAGAATACTCTCGATAAATTTCGATTCGGTAATCGCTTAGAGACAATCGCGACTCGTGCACCGAGCTAGACATCGAGTATTCGTATCCGAAACGAGGCGAAACGTCTCTTAAATCGCGTCCAAATCCCCGAGGTGGCCATTGTTTTTCAACGAAGGACATTCCGTCCGGGGCTAATTAATGGTCGGGTCGTTGTGTATTCCCGATTCTCACGACCCGGTCGATTTCCCTTAATTACGCGGCCGTAACGAGAGCATGGAGTCGCGAGGGTAGCAGCAGCGTTATCACGTCGCTGGTTCGCTCTCGATTTAAATTATTCGCCATCTAATGGCGCTTTTAACGTGGCTTAAGCCGTGGCACACGTGAGCTCTTGATAACGATATCCTGGCACGCTATCGCGAGCGGACCGGTACACGACGACGAAACACGCGCCAAGTACACGCACGCGGAGAACAACGTATTTTACAGCTGCTGTAAGAGGCCACGCCAAGTAGGGATTACAAGTTATGCTGAGTGCTTCGTCGATGGTAAATCGAATCTTACGCCACCCTGTTTTACTCTGTTCCACTCTCTACGTACTCCACCTACACGAGTTTCCGCGTGACTAGTCTCCCACAGAAATGCGATATTCACGGTACATCATCTTCAGACACATTACACGTCCATGTGTATTTCGATATCTGGTTGAATTTGATCAGCAGATTAATACGTTTATTATACGTTGAAAGTTAAAGTAAGGTAGGGTTATTTCAGTGAAATTCAATTTTGAATAGCAAGCAATCAAATTTAAAATAATATAAAATATCGTGTAATCTAGTGGCCAGCAAGAAAATATATCGAAAACATGACTCAGGTGTCTGCGCAGGATTAATTTTCATTTACCTTCGATTATTACTTTTTTATTTATACCAATCAATTTCAACTATTTACCGATATCTGCCAATCGCATGTTGTTTGCCTCAGATGAGATCACGGATCAAAATTAAATTAAATTCGTTTGGAAGTATATCTTATCTATTTGTAATAATTCGAAAGTGCTCAAATACTTATGGACGATTGTATCGATTCACGAACAACGTGAGAATTCAACGATGTTCTCTTTTCCTCCGTTCCCTTCTTCAGAACGGTTTCCCTGTACAAGTATATATTTCGATCCGCGAGATATTTCACTGATTTAAGAGATCTGACTTCGATTTACGCTCGACCAGGGAATAACCAACACGATCTTCGCGAACGATCCATATTGTTTTACTTGTCTTGGTGCTATTACTTACAGTCTCCTTGGTCTCTAACAAACGCTGATCGTTCCTCCACCAGGTTACCGTAGCCGGTGGCCTGGAGCCGGAAGTGGTGCATACCAGCTCGTACCTCTTGCCCGCCGACAACGGCTGGTTTGACCCGATTATCTTCACTTCCAGCGGGGGAACTGCAAGTACGGTCGTTTGCACGGTATTAGTATCGTAAGAAGCGTATTTAATGCAAGAAGAAGGTAATGGCTGGTTTTGCATCCTTTACGAGTGTAGTAATTGGGAAAATGTTTGGTCGGAAATGTTCAGTTTAAATTTTCGCGTTGATTTGTTTTAGTACTAGCAGAAGACCGAACAATCGAATGGGCGAGATAATAGTTTTGTAAGTTGTGTGATTAGGGAAAATGTTTGATTGGAAATATCGAAGTGTAACTTTCCAGCTGACTTGTCTTAGTATTAGCAGAGTATAAGTCTCTTAGGTATAAGTCGGTTTTGTCTCTTATATCGTATGTTGACTAGCTAGAGGAAATTTTTACTTGGAAATATTCAAAGAGAGATGAGTTGCATGTGTTCTATATATTGAACAATTGGGAAAAATATTTATTTACAAGTTATTCGGGTTGGGGGTTTGGATTAATTTGTTTCAGCTGACGTGGAAGTACTTATGAGGGATGATTTAGATTAGTGAGATAAGTTTCGGTTACTGGGTTACTTGAAAGAGTGGAAAACTAGAGCGGAACACGGTGTCTCCGCTGAGCGTAGAAGAGGAATGGGACAGTATCTTATCAGACGGAAGGAGTAGAAATGGTGGTTGGCCAGCCGAGTAGAATAGGACTGCGTGTGAACAGGTAGTAGAATAGGATTGTGTTTGGGTTATACGAACAGCGGGAGTGTACTTGGACGGACAAGTAGAATAGGATAGCAGGTGGCCAGACAAGCTGAATAATCGCTTGGATTATCACTGATAATTAATTCTCGTTTAATCTTCCACGAATAGTATTCGAAGAAATTGGTAATTTTTCGCTTTAAAAATAGGTAACGCGATTCAAATAGTTCGTTCCAAGTTCCTGGTATATTTATACGAGACTCCCTCAGCAGGGGCTCGCGTTATGGTTGTTTTTTTACACGGATAATCGTTTGCTTTATCAAGTCCGAGGCATCGATTTTTCTTTCCCCTCGTTGTCCTTTATTATTTTTTCTCAGCTTTGAGCGCCTTTATTATGCTCTAGATACAATGTGAAACGCCAGTTCAGATACAGTTGGATAACGTAATAACTCAATTTAAGCTTAATCAATCTCCTCTTGTTACGTTGTACGTATTATACGTACAAATCGTGTAACAGCACGCTAACATCTTTAAAGTCAGTGAAATTAAAATAACTCGTAATTCATTTCAACGTGAAAGTTCAGAAAAGTATGTTTCTCTCTTTTGTTCGCATATACACGTATCGCCATAGTAAAAGAGAGTAAATCGTTGAAACAGTTCCACTGTATATACAAAACAGGTCTGTTTTCCATACGACACGTAATCACAGCGAATTTGAAAGGAAATTTCACTCGGCGTGGCGCGACAAAAAATCTGTTCACGTCACGACAGATTGAAATTATATAATTCCACACGCGTTGGTAAAGAACGCGATTCGACGAACACTGCTCGAAACGAACGGGAAAAAGATCTGTAATTAATCCTCGTTCCATTATGTCCTCACATAATTGAACGATAACGGCCGCACGCCGAGATTTAAGTATCCTTCTGCCAGTCTCTTTCCTTCATTCTTTTTTCTTCCCTTTTTCTTTCTCTGTTTCTTTCCTCTTTTCTTTCTCGTGCGCGTCGTTAGAAGCGTATCTATAGTCAGCAGCGCGACAAATTGACGTTGATAAATTTCTTTTGTTATAAAGCGATACGTCATTGGTGCCAGGTCGCGCAGATCTGATCTTCGCTTATTAAATTATTCAGAATTAGTCAGAAAGTTCTTTGTCATCGAAATTCTCTTTGCCCGGTGTACCGAATTCTTTCATTTGTTCGAAACAACGATACGGTGCGCTTGGATTTGCGCGCAAGAGCCATCGCTTTGATCGTTCCTCGATGCGATCGAATCGCTTGTTAACGAAAGGAAACGTTTCACAGTAAAACATAGAGTAAGACTATGATTACACACGTTTCTTGGGATGTGTATTCAGTAATACGTATATCGTACAACGCCCTATATATGTTTCTCCATAAATCAATAAACAAAGTTATTCTACTGCCTTGTTATTCCCCGTAGTTAGCCTGAATGTAAAAGTAAACGCAAGAATTGCTTCGAACGCTTATGTTTCAATTTCAATTTAATTTTAACAAGAAGGAATCTTAAGGTTCCAATAATAAGAGAGATCTTAACGTACGATCGAAACGAGACACGTATAGTGACAATAATTGTTTCGTATTTTCCTCAAACTCGTGTGATGTCCAGCTCGTGAGAAATGTCATAAAGCGGGAAACAGACGGTCCACGACTTTCCGTGCAGATACTCTATCTGCTCGCGTGGAAACATATACATTGACAAAGCGGCGAAATCGAGACGTATAACGGGTATTGTTCCACTGAAACGTCGTTGCTGTGGCCGAAGCCGTTGTCCTCGACAGAGGCGAGGAAATTCGTTTTACGCAGCGGCCCGTATCGTGGTCGTTTCGTGACATTTCGTATTCAACTTTTCCTTTTGTGGCTTCGAGACCATTGTGCGCTTGAGTGAGTGCTCCTCGCGAGGCGCCTGCACGCAGAAAGCGCGCCTCTTTATCGGCAACGGGTAAAGAACGCTCTTCTGGTAACTTCTTGCGCCGCGAATTTTGTTAAAACGTCGAGATTTCGAACTCATCGAATCTTTCTTATTCTTATATCCACGCGAAAAAGAAAAAAGTGTTTTTATGAAATCGTATTCTTTTGGAAAAGCAGAGATGTAGGGTAACGTGGAAAGGAAGAGCTGTCGAACGAGCTCGAAAGTAGCTGAATCTTGTACGAAACCAAAAGCTTCGTGTTCATAGGTTCACTTCATTCGTTTATAGGATCCGGAATTGTCCGTTTCCGGAACGATAAAGTCTCGTGAAGGTCTTACGAGTCCTCTCAGAGTTCCTTAATGCAGTCCCTCGAGATGCCCTTCCTTCGAGATATTAATTTATCGTGGTCGGAACGTTCACTGAGTCGCGAAATCAGTTCGAATACAGCATACTGTTTCTGTTAATCTTTTCCTTTTATGGGAAATACGAATACAAAGATAGTAGACTAAATAAGGATGAAGATAATTGGCTATTTTGATTATTATCCTTAGCAAACGAACATAAATCCAACGATCTAATAATCTTATTAATAATAACTTAAGAATTTTTCTGACAACAATTTTCTCTCCATAATTTTGTTTATAGCGATCTAAGAATTCCTCGTCAATAATTTTGTTTATCGTGGTTGAAGAATTCGTTTGACGACAATCTCGATGATAGTGGCCCAAGAACTTTTCTCTCAACGATGTATTCTAATAATATCAAAATTGAAAAGTCATTATTAATATCGGACATTCGTAAAATCATCTCATAAATAATATCCAGGAAATAATATTTCGAATCGTTTGGCATACGAAAGTATGGGACGAAGATAGCAGTCAGCGGTGTTTAAAAGAGCCATACGGCGTTCCTAAAGCGACTTCCGGCATGCCTCCGTCAATATTGAATTTCCCTGTGATTACATAATAAAGTAAACACCGTTTCAACCCTTTTAGCTGGCGCTATCGACCGTCGCTCGAATTAGCTTGATGCAAGTCATGTAAATTAGCCACGTCCGCAATCCAGAAGGGACGCAAGCCTACTCCCTTGACCGTTGTCGTCGACAGAATGGAATATTTGAAATATCAGCTGGTCGATCCAGCTGTGTCCCGTCACATTCGTGCGGTTAACCAAACTCCTTTTTGTTTGGCTAACTCTCCCAGCCACCGCCTGATGGTCACTCGAGGATCACGAAAGCGCTCGTTCTTCGTTCGACAACGATGGGAACGTGAAACACGAATGTTCGTCCTTTCGAGCAAATAACGATGAAACGTATCGTACGTTTTTTGCAATTTGGATATGACGAGTTCATCTCCCTAAATCTCGCGTCTCTAAAGAAACGTATTAATATTTTTATTTCGACGTTACCTATCTAGATTAAAGAGAAAATATATATACAATACGTAAAGCCGCGGAAACATATAAAATATGTACAGTAAAGCGCTGATTACGATATTTCGTAATTATGAAAATATGAAATCGCATCCGCAGTCCGGTAACATATACGTGATATCTGTTGCGACTGCGAATTCGTACGTTTGTACCGTAAAAAGTGTTTGAAATCTTATGTAAAGATCTTACGTAAAGATTGAACGAACGAAAATACGAAGAGATAAGACGAGAATGTAGATAAACAAGTGGAAAGTGTAGACAAAGGAACCTCGGATGTAAACGAACAAACTAGAAATGTAAATAAGCGTTGAATATCCCTTGCTTGTCTGGCGAGGCAACGTCGCATTCTACTGGCCTGGCGAGATACTGATTCGTACCACTTGCGTATCGAGATACGAGCCATATAAAAGCGAAACTGATCTCTGTCGAGATTGCTCGTTTGATTTCTAAGAAAATGAAACTTCAATCGTGTATTTCTGACGGCAAAATTATTAAATTTGCCTGACTTCGTTCGCAAGATGGCGTAATCTTCATTTATAAATTTTCTTTTCGACTTAGAAAGTTTCTTCGTATCGAGATCCTTCGTTCTAAGATAGAAGGCACTTTTCCAAACAGATTAAATAATGAATCGCGTCTACTCTGACGTATTTTACCTCCTGACGTATAATAGTCGAGCGTGGTGCATCAGCTAAGGTCTTATTGAAATAAATGTCTTCCAGTATCCGTGACAAATTTATGAAATACACGATGACGGAAGATTAAAAACGCTCCATTTCGCGATTGAGGCCAATTGTGGCAAAAGAGATACTCTGTCAACTTTAGCAAAGAAAGGACACGGCCATCCATTCTCCTGCGTAATCTCGATACCAACGCTCCAGGGAGTAACGAATGAAATCATTCAATCTCTTCGAGATTTGAATCTTCGCTTAATTCGGAGACATTGATAAGACGCATCAAGAACATCGAAATAACTTTCATCGTCGCAATAATATTAATTTCAGCTATAAATAATTCTACATTGTCGCTCGGTTAAAGAATTCTAAAATAAAGCGTTCAAAGCATAAAATAATCGTCGGTTCTAAAATCCGGATGATTCGGAGATGAATACTCCAGGACCAGCAATTTATTGAAATACAAAATACAACCACAATACAACATATAGAGACCATCACGTCGTTGAGTACAGTTATTATTATTTAATACCTATTTGACAACATATTAGTTAATATCCATTTGACAGGATTAAAACGAAAAATTGATGGAAACATTTGTAGAACACGCGCAGTATCGCTTTTAATAAAATTTAATGAAACAAAGAGCCGAACGCATTTCATCCTGTTTGAAGTGCGGCCGTTATTTGATGACACACAAAAATCCGCCTGTGTTCCAGTAAAATAAACGAGAATGTGAATTTTATGAAAAGGTCGGTCAAGTGTTGAACGTACAAAGTGCAGCTTTCACACGATGCAATCTTTTCGAGTGTCAAAAATTGTTATTACTTTTTTCCTCCCCTTCCCTCTCTATATCTGCATTCTCTGTTTCTGCGGTTTTTCCGTCTCTTTGGTAATATTTTATTTTTCGAACAATCTCGATTGACCCCCGGTGTCGCGAGCCATTTAAATTTAATCAGCCGGTTCTCTTCTTTCCCGCTTTGTCACTGAGTGATGTTACAGCCACTGTTGCGACTACTTCGGTGTTCTCGTTGCGGTTTGTCCGAGTTACGAGGCCAAAATAAATTTAATACCGCAATTTCGGTTGCTCGTGCACGCTCGTCGCGTTAACGCGACCGTGCTCGTTGAAATGTAGATACTCTTTGAAATACGAGATTCCGCTGTATTGTAGTTGTTTAAGTACGTGCACTACAGTTTCGCAACAGAGGCCCTCACGTTCCATTTCGCATCATTCCGAAACTGCGATACTTCACTTTTTCATTTACATACACGTGCCGCTTGTTACTTTCCTTTAAATATTACGTTCTTTTATTCCACGCGAAGTGGAATTTATAACTCGAATACTTTCAATGAAAATTTGTGGATTTATTATGTCGCGGTTTATTACATTTAAGACGAACTCTGATTCGGTGAAATTCCCCGAGGAGAACGCTTTGTCTTAGACGAAGAAAAGAATTGGCAAGGGATCGTGAACGTCGACACGGCTTCTGAAAGATGAAAGAAAATCAGCGGCGATGTACAAGTGCTGTCGATCCTGAGGCCTACAATGAGTCTCGTGGATGTTGGACATCGCGAGAATGAACACTTCGTTTAAGTGGCGGTGGCGAGTCAAGTCGCGAACAGAGTTCTTTTCGAGACAAGAGGAAATCGGATGAAAGCCATCGTGGCTAACAACTGCTGCAAAAGTGGCCGAGCTTAAGGCAATAGAATGAAAACGCTATTTAGTTCGTCGAACTGCGTGGTCAGGCAGGTTACTGTACGACGAAATTCGTATATGGAGAAGATATTATGGAGATTTCGAGATTACGATGTTCCTATACGAGAATCCTACGGAGGATTAAAATTAATCGTAGAATATATTTTAATTCGGATTAGAGAGTTTTCACGAGGATACATTATGGCAGAAAAATATTTGTAAGCTTTGAGGCTTACGATTCTCGCATGTCCAGAAAAATTATTTCAAACAGAATCGACCATGTTTGTGAAATATGTCTCTCTTGCTTAAAAAAGGCTCTGTTGCTTGAGCTGTCGAAATTGATCGAAAAAATAAAGATAAAATTTGCAAAAATCGATCGAGTTACGTAAGAACGTAGATGAAGTATTCTGACTTTATTCATCGAAGTCAGTTCCTGTCGATTTAGAGGGACCAGAATAGAATTTTTCAATGAAGCCGACTAGGAAAGTGGCCCGTTGAAAGGGACCCCTTCTTGTTAAAAGTTCGATCGAGTTTTTCAGTGTATAGGTCCATCAGCATACGATCCATAAAAAGAAGCAAAAGTCGTGTTCGAATAGGGGATCAGAAAGTATTCCGTCACGATAGTTGATGGACGAGCTTGCTACGTGTATAGGCACCTGTTAGCACATCAGAATCATCAAGGGCATACGCCTTCGATAGATGTTGGGTCAGAGTCCTACATCGGATGTACAAACGTGTTGAGAGCTTTAGATCATCGTATATCTTGCTCTGGACCTTTGCCTATTTGTCGTTCTTCCTCTTTATTACAAACTGAAAGAGAATGCAGAGAAATAATTTTCCGAAAATCACAGTATCCTGTAGAAGCGATTATCGAGTATCTTATCTTGTATCTTTGTCTATTTGTCGTTCTTCTTTCTTAATACAAGATAGAGGAGAGATACCACAGAGGTATTACCAACATTTTTAATCTTACAATCTGGAAATAATTTTTTGGAAAACACAATATTGTGTCCTTCAATATTTGTCCACGATCCCTTCTTTCTACGATGATATCGCAATTTTCGATTGGCAAAGAAGCGATTATCGATCGTGGGGTGGATAAAACGTTGAACAAACAAGCGTGTCGTTTTCACTGGGCGACCAACTCGTTGGTTAATCCACGATCGAGCGAACGGGATTTATCACGTACATTACGCAAACATTATCAGAGGATTCATGAAAAAAAAAGATCAATCGCATTTCGGAGATTCCTGGAATCACGGAACCGGATTTTCTTCGTCACGGGCAAAGATATCGCGTACTACGTCACGAAGGATCAAACTGTGCTCCAGTTTTTCTTACAGTTTCCCTGCGGAAACCCAGGCTTCTTGCTGGAGGCTCGTTCGATAATACATCGGTGTATACGTAAGCTTAAGTACACGTAACAAGAATAGACAAGACGACGACTGCGACGTTACAGGATGAGACGATGTTTTTTTAATTTTCGTTACTCCCTTTTGTCGCTTTTTCCCCATCGATTATTTATTCCATCACGCAAACGCAACTGTTACACCAGCCTGTTTTATAACAAAGAAAAGCAACCTCGTTTCAATGCTTCGATGTACATATAATGGCTCGCAAAATATTCTTCAAGATATTTATTACAGGAATATACACACAGTACGTAGAAATTGCGAAAGTTATTTAAAAAATCGATGACAGTCTATTATATTAATAAACCTTAATATTTGCTAGAACCATCTTTCACACTTATTATATGTTTAAGATGACTGCTCATGCTGTGTGCTAATTTTCTATTAAATATAGCTTTCCAATAAGCGACTTGTACCTGCCACATACATTTTCACATGTGTGTTTTATCAATCGTAATAGAATTTCGAAATGTTTTACATAACACGCACATCGTATGCGCATAAAACTTTTCTATGATAAACACTCAACCGTATGTGAACGTTTCGTCAAGAGCAACGAAGCATCGAACAAAACTTCGTGACCCGTCGTCTGCGTGCACGATATTACCATGTTCTTCCATGCGAAGACACGCACACAATACACAGAGAAACGAAAGCACAAAGTAAACGGGAGAGATACAAACGGTGTTGCTTGAACCACACAGTGGCAATTCCTTTCATCGAAGGATCTTAGTCTTCGGTGGGGTTCCTGCTCTTGCAGGGAAATTTGCGAGGGTGAAAAGGGCCGTCGATAGGTGTTCCGTAGCCCGAGGCTCGCCAGGTATTTTCGTTCTCCTGTCCCATGCATGCGCGTGTAAGCGTCTGTATAGAGAGCGGTTTCTTCCCTTGGACGATGTAGTACCGATCCTAGACCTTCTGTCGCCCGGGGCCAAACACTCTTTCGTCCGCACGGTTTCTAGCCAGCACGGCCCGTAGCTGGCGTTTTCGTCGTGGAAAATTTAGGCCAACCTCCAACCAGCCTGTCTATTCAACCGTTTGCAGCCTCTGTATTCGAGAGAACTCGGTTGATGACCGAGAAGACGCGTTTTAAGGAACACATCGTGGCGGATCGCGAACAAAACTGACGTTATTTCCTGCATTTCTTTATTCTGACACTCGCAATGGAGGGTCTGTCTGGAACCAATTTCTTGATTGTATAGATATTTTCTTAATTCTATAACTAATTCAGAATTAACGTTATTAGGTAGAGCGCAGATTTTTTTAAAAAGCAGTACTTTCTATAACACGTAGCAGGACAAACAATTTAGTACCTAGGTTTTTTACATCCTTTTAGTTATATTCATAAAAATACGAATCTGTATTAATATAGTTAGCGTCTAGTCGTAGATACGAACGCGCGATTTCTTTCATTGTAATAGATTTTCTTTACCAAACGGTATTCTAAGCCGACGTCTTTTTACTTCGGTAGATTCTGTGAAACAGAAGTGTAGCGATTGTAAACTTTTGTTTAAACAGAATTTGGGATGCAAACAGTTTTTCTACGGATAGGTATCGATTTCACGTACGTCGAACGTTAGCTCTCGTCGAAATACCAGAGAATAGCGTAAATGTCATGGATAAAATGGCACGGCGCTTCTGTATGCAGAATTTGTACGTAAAAGAATACTTAATGCGACCGTGGATATTCTGCATCAGTTCTTGGAAAGAGACTGGGGTGGAACACTTTCGAGAATTGCTGCGTCGTAAGTCTTGAGTAAGATGTTAAGCCAAGGCGGATGGAAAGCGAGAGAAAGAAGAGTCTGTTCTTGGAATTTCATTGGTGTACTTCTTATTATACTTTCATCAGCATTGAATTTTCGGCTTATGGCGTGTTTTTATTTGTGGGCTTGTTCCGGAACAATGGCGTGCAATATTTTCCTATATTCTTATGAAATGAGAGTTGGTACATATGGTTATTTCTGTTATATACACTGAAATAAGTTTCCACGCTCGACATCGGTGACTTTGAACAAAACTCTTCCGAATGACGGAAAAACCTTTTCCGGCTTTATAATAAAAAATAAGCGAAACCGATTAATGTAGAAGTAAAAAAAAAAAACAACGTTTTAGATCATTTTTATTTAAAAATACGTCATGAAATATACTTTGTATGTAATGTAATGATATTTATTTTAAGAATGAGGAAATTATAAAACATGTATGTAATACGTATAAATATTATTTATACTTATAAGGCAGAACAGACACACATATATACAAAATATAAAAATTTTACTAAAATATGAAGATTTATACGTATAGTTAAATGAAAAAAAATTGTTAAAATAATATAAATCATAAATAATACTTATGGTAATTCTTGAAATACTTTCCCAAACATAAATCTGGATTATATCTACAGTCACTGGAAAAATAATTAATACCTATATTATGACTTTTCTGACTGTTGCCTGAGAATTAACTGAAAATACCGATGACATACAGGTGTCGTCATCGGTCATTGCGACGAGATACTTCTATATCATTGGTCTCGAATGTGTGTTAAGCGATATTTACTTTCATTGATATATGTTCTTTAACCACTTACGATTCACACGAATTGATTGATATTAATCCAAACGAAAAAGTGATATAAAACACAGAATTATTGAAAAACACAAATAAAGTAATTTACGTACTGTTCTGTCGAGATACAAAAATTGTATTAAAATAGTACATGTGTCATAAAATTTAACTATTCAAATCAGAGACAAGAAAGAAATTCCAAGAGTGAACAAGAAAGACTTTAAACTCTTCAAACTTCTTCAGAAAAGTTGTGCAATCCAATTGGTCAATAAATAACGATAAAAACTAACAAGCAACTACTCTAAAGTTAAACCTACCGTGAACTTAAAAATATTTGATTCCTAAAAATATTAATCAAATTCTTTCACGATTTCAATTTTAAGAAAGGTACTCTAGATTTACAAAAACGACACGAAACTTTCCTTCTGGTTTCTCCGGAGGCTGGTTTATATTCCGGATGGAACCGCGAGGCAATTGTCTTGTTGTCATTTCGAGACTGGGTATATCGCTGAAGATACCGAATTACCATACTCTCGGATGCTATATGTGTGTCTCAGAGTTGAACGGAGTGTTGCAGGGAATCATTAATTCGATGCCTCTGGCTGCTGGCATAAGCTGAACGGTGTTAGGTTCCCGAATATCGGGGGCTGTAACCTTGTCGCGACGTTCGAACGACGATTGAGAACGTTGAAAGGGACGCGGAGACAGACAGAGAATATCCCGCGAGATTCGACGGATTGAATTGCAAAGCGAATGAAAACCAAACTCTGTGAATAAAGAGCCACCGATGGGCGGAATCGCGGCGGCGTTACACCACGGTGTCTACGTTCCCATCTTCTCTGGATTTTTCTTGCTTTTTGCCACTATTTTCCTAGAGATAGCACGTTCCTTTATACGTAAAATATCATACGACAAAAATTGTCAAAGATATACGTAACTCCACACATTCCTTCGGAACTGAAGGAAGTGGTTTATTGTATTTCTTATCGCGAAGTTGAGGATACAAAACAGCGTATGTTGACAAATATGAGACAACTATGTGATATATTCTTTCTTGTCTGTACGGTAAGGTAAAAAGGTGAGAAATATTTTATGAGAGAAGAAGTCGAAATATCAGGATGCGAATTTACGATCTACTGAAGTTCAGAGGGTCACTCGCGATCTTTGACCATCTTCGAATTAACTAAGTTATTCTATTGTTCTTCTGTGTTATACTTCTACAACAGAAGCTTTTACGAAGAATCCAGGATGGAAGAGTTACCTAAACTTGTCCCAAAGGTTCGTGCACTCAGCGTATACACACGTATAGCTCTTCACGAAGGTAGTAGAACGCTTATAGAAACTTTTCACGAACATATTACGTGTATTATACGAAACAATTTGAAATTTCATTGGCACTACGTTTCCACATTGCTTTCATACGTTCCCGATATACTCAGCACGATCCTGTCTCCTCGCTCTTCTAACGAAATTCTAAAATGTTAATGTATCCCGAAAATTGTTCCACGGTAATTGTTCGAATACCTTCACGAGCCTCTGTCTACTCATCTGTACCAACAGATTCAATTCATACACCCCTATTGCTACCAAGTGGCCCATCTGATCCAACCTTGATCAAGTACAGTCGTCGTTTTCCAAAGCACGTCTCGTTACTCTCCATCTAACCTTCTATGCAAACTGTTGGAATTCTTTGCTCCGCTTACAGACTCTCGAAGCATTCTAACCGAGCGTTTCGAAAGGAGGAACGTGACGAAACATCGTGCTCGGTTATAGGTTGCAGCGTACGTCTAGGGCGAACGTGAGGCGCTTCTGTATAGGGAAAGCTAAGGGAGAGGAAGCGGATACGAGGCTGCAGCCGGCAAGATTTTCGACGAACGTTAATCGGCCGTGAGAACCATTCCGATTCCGGAGTGGCTGGAGACTCGCGAGAACGTCTCTCTCGAGCCGGGTAATTGATCGGCGGGATCCAATTTCGCCCGGCATAATGAAATTCAGCCGAGAAAACGGGACGGTTCTCCTCGTCGTATAATCGCTCTTATTCCATTTTCGTGCGAGTTTCTGGAGCTCGCCCGACCCGCATATCCAGCTGAAACCTTCTTCGATTTGACGAGACGCAACAAAACAACGGGCCAATTGAAAATCTTGTCCGATTGGAACTTGCGGGATTGAAACAGTTTCCTGTCTTCCTCGACGTTGTATCGTGTTGTGGGTAGTCTGGCGATGTTTGCACTTTCGCGGGTAATTCGAATGTGTAAAAGTATGGAGAATGCGTCCGGAGATTACAGAAGAAGAGGAGAAATCGCATGTTTCCAAGTTGTTTGATCCGGAGGCTAAATACGTTTCCATCTTCTTAGCAATTTTGAAAATATCGCTTGTTCTAACGTTGAAATGTCCACGATATTAAAATTTCCGAGATCTCTACGATTTCCTAAGTGTTTCTTTTCGAATTACATCGCCAGGACTTGGTAAATTCAGAAGTTTCCTGTTTATCAAATTTTTTTTTTACGAGAATTCATACCAGAGTTTGGTAAAAATTAAGAAACGTTTCGTGTCTATAAAATTGGCGAAGTTCCTTTCGCGCTATACTGTCGCCAAACACGATTTAGTTCATCTCTGTTAAACTAACTCTGTTAAATGACAAGAATTACATGTATCTGCGCTCACGCCACGAATAAATAACCAAATAGATAAACTAGCCTGCGGGTGAAACTAAGCATTAAAACTGTAAAATTTGATTTGTAAACAGCGAATGTTTATCGTGGCGTGCTCGAGGCAACTTCGCGATGCGCGAAATTTTCATTTCCTTACTTTAAACGAAGCCAAAACTACACTCGTACGTTGGTTCCGCGCTACCACGAGCAGAGAGTAGAAAGTCGTGGTGTCGACGAGTTGGAACGAAAAGCCACGAACCGCGAAAATTCCAGCTGGCTTACGGCTCGTCTGCGATGACCGCTCGAAACAAATAGCCGGTACCGGCGTGTATAGGCGGGCTCAGGCTCCTGTAAACCGCGATAAATGGACGTACTTATGTACAGTTTAAGCGTGAATCTATTACGACCAACCGGACCGGTATAACCGAAAACAAAGAGTCGCATAATTTCTCGGCTGGTGAATGGTTCGGCTGGTACGCTCCATTTACCCTGTATTAAATCGCGAATGGCGATGGGAATCGCGCGGATTAAATCTGGTTTTAATCGTTCGTCGAAGGCGAGTGTTATTGTCTTCGAATAACAAACGCCCAGGCGAAAAGTCTGCGTTTCGTTGCACGGCGAAACCGTAATGGAAAACACGAAGCACCAGACACGGAGAAACTGATAAATGTGCTCGCGTACACGGGGTGATTCATGGAGGGGTCCGAGAATTTAGGGACGCCGGTTGTTCGGAAGCTTGTAGACCAGGATGCTTAAGATTCCTTGTTGTTTATTAGATTTAGATTTATGATAGAAAAAGAGGACGAAATATCTTGCTATTTGGGGAAAAGAAGGAGCTCTGTGTTATTTCTGTAATTAAAGTTTCCGTTTAATCGCCAGGCGATTAAAGTTTCTGTTTTGTCGCCGGAAGATAAGACATGTCTGCAGGGAAAGTTTGCTTAATCGAGTCAGTTTCACTTTTAGATCCTCTTCTTGTAAAACATTGGTCGAGACCTTAACTAAATTTGTAACACGAGTATCGCCAGTTTTACGCAAATATTTTTTCCGCTCTCAGCGAGTTCAGCGTTATATCGTTGTATACGTATTTCCAGAAAATACAAGCCATGAATAGGATTATCTGATATATATAATAATTAGCAAGACAGGTTAATTCTAATAATGCGGCCTATACAAAAATGCCACCACGTAGCGATTCTGCGAGTGTGTTACACGAGACCGAATACATTTGCCTTATTAAATTTTCCAGAATAATTCTCACGTTTTACAGTTTAAATCGGACGTACTAATTAATATTCGCTGTTGCTACCTACTATATATTTATCATTTCAAAGGGGCAACGAATTTTCACTATACAACGTGAACAATACTCTGAGAAATAAGATGATGTTGCCAACACTCTTCTAAAACAACGTTAACGATCTGAAAAAGAATAACACCCTGCACCAAAGTAGAACCCCGAAAGCTCGGTATTTAAATTCCTGGATTCAAGCGCAGGCTCCATCAAGCCGGGCAAATCACACTCTCGAGCCAAGAGAGTTCGGTGCACGCGGCGAGTGTCTTTAATGGCCATCGTCTGCCTCGCGAAAGGCCGTCGAACAGTTTCTTTACGGCCGTTGCCGGAACGAATCGTGTCGCAGTTGGCAAGAATGTCTCGGCAACGGGGCTTTGGAAAATCGGGTCGTACCGAAGGACGCGCTTTTGCACGAGAGGCAAGAGATACACATATATCAGGCAGGAAATCCGTGTCACCGACTGCCGCGTATCAGCGCGGCCGAAAGGCAAATAAGAAAGCTCTCGGGCCGCCATTGAGGGCGGCGATTCCTTTTTAAGCTTCGCACGGGCAGTTCGCCCGTACCGCGATACCTTTCGCCGTGAAAAACACCGGAAACGTATTATTAACTCGGCGAGTGCCACCAGCTCCTCTGGAACTCGTTTCCACGCTCTTTTGTGATACGCGCACAGTGTCGCGCATAAAGCGACTCGATAGCTTATTTTGTTCTTCTTTCTCGCGTTTCTTTCCCCTTTTCATTTTTTCTCCTTTCCAACATCTCAATTTGTTTCCTCCTTTTCCCTCTACATCCATCTACTCTTTTTTAACACCGTAACGACCGTCTGTACGAGCCGTACAGTGCACGAGATAAATGTCTCTGATTGTAAATTCTTTACGCGGTTAATATTCCTCCGAAGCTTTAAAGCGGACGAACTGCTGCCTCGTCAAGGTGATTGTTTTGACTTCCTTACGGATAATTTCGCGCACTAGAAGAGATCTACGAGTAGGTTTATTAGCTGAACATAGCTGAAAATTCTTTCTGTCCATTGAATTTTTTAGGGCTTTTTCGTGCTTCGCGGTTGGTTTGAACAGGGTCGCGTGAAATTGGTGTAGACTCCGAGGTAGTGCGGGATCGAGAGACAATAGAAACAGGATATCGTGCTTGTTTCTTTTCGCAGTTACGGCTAACATCGTCGAAATACCGCGTAGCCTTATGGGATAAAGCAATAATATATTTCAGGCTTTTCGTCCTTCTTTACTCCTTTTAGTATCGTCGTTTTTTAAACTTTCCTCTATGATTCATGGACCTGTCCTTTGTTTCGCTATTCCCTCTAATAAATTACATTGCTCGGACCCGTTCTATCAGCACTATCTTCTCTTATTTTATATATCGTCGAATAGGCTCGCTGTTTTCGTAGATAATTGAAGACCATTATGGAGTGACGAATTAGTGCTTTGTTCCACTGTGCTTTAGGTAAATCGAGGAATTTCGGTGATTGATCGTTTTAATGAATACACGGTCTTGTTCACTAACACTTAGAAATACCGTTTCACAAGGTGTAGATACAAATCTGGCAGTGATGGAATGCTTTGAAAATTCCGGTCTGTGGTAAGAATTGGAACACGATACACTAGCACATAAATACTAATAATACTACAGCGTAAATATTAGGACACCTATTACATACATTTCTTGGAAAACTCTAATAAATTTTGC
Organism: Bombus confusus; assembly: GCA_014737475.1. Lineage (NCBI taxonomy): Eukaryota > Metazoa > Arthropoda > Insecta > Hymenoptera > Apidae > Bombus > Bombus confusus. The sequence goes on from JACXIV010000045.1 coordinate 2,323,422, forward strand.
TGTATTTAACAGCAAGCAGATTTACAATAAAAATAACTAGGAAATAAATACAACGAGAAGTGTTCAATTTATATGAAATATCAATAAGCGTCCTGATACATATAGTTGCCAGTTTACATAAGATTCGATTTTTTAAAATGACAGAGTATTCACGAGCAAGTATTCATTCAGCAAGAAGAACAGAAAGATTAATGCAAATTCCACTTTGCGGTATTTTCTGTTTCACGAGCTTCTCCATTCGAATAATATTCGTAACAGGTCTGCGTAAGCTTCGATCCGCTCGAAAATGGCAATTACGAACGAACGTTAAACGAAATTTACAGCGTTTGAGCCGCAGGTCCTATCGTGGTTCATTGCGATACGAATCGAAGTAACGACTCGCGGCTTTTTGATCCGCTCCACACAAAGAAATCGCCTTCTTCTCGGCTTCGCGTTTTTTTATTCTTTTCTCTCCATCGCGATACGCATAATTACTCGATAATCCAGCGTTATCGGGAATAATTAGTTATTAGGCCACATCGCGTGTTACGATGGAATTTACTTTCTAGCCTTTCGACGTCGCTGCCTGCACGTTCGTTTCGAGCTTCACGTACCAAACATACTAATGGCCTTCGTGTTCGTGTGAAACCTTCTTATAACCCGCAATCGTGCCATCTCAAGAATTCTATAGTACAGATCCGCCGTGTCCGATAAATACTCTGGTCTCTCTGTCTTCGCTGTTTATCTGGAATATCTATTGCTCATACTTGATCCTATGATATTTCAACAGTTTCTTATCGAAATCATCATTTTGTGGTATATCTTCCTTCACTGGTACGTATTCGTTAGCACGCCGACACAATGAAAGAATAATATTTGTCTACGGTTTAACAACCAAAAATGATCTCCAAATTGTTTCAGACTTGTTGCTTTTGCTACTATTAAAATTTATGCAGGTGCTTCTGTCGTCTCTTGTTATTTGCGTCTAGTAAAACTCAGAACATGCATAGTATCGCTCATAATTATTCATAATTACCCTATTATGTACCTCTCCGATGTACGTTGTTTTCTCTTCTATTATAAAAGCTAAGCAAGGCTTTCTTGCTATTATTCCTTATTGAAATCCTTATTGAAATAGCAAACACTGTTTTGAGTATTATTGCTTAAATATAAATTATTCAAGAGAAACGTTCATCGATTATTGATTTCGTTCGAGCAATAATTATGAACGGTAGTGTTTATACATCATAGTGAATCGGTGGCTTTAGTATAACAGGGTTATCCTAGATTGAATAATGTAGAAATAGCAATTCCCTCTGCAATCGTCTTGTTGAACCACTTGTTTTTAAAGTAGTTGCATCTCGAGATAATAATTTCCCCAATTCTGCTCCGATTCATAAGCTTCTTAATATTCCGTTTATCCCGCATCTTCATCGCCGGCGCATTATTTTCGGTGCATCTCAATTACTCGTCCAATCGATCGTTCTAAATTGAATTCGTAGCTTGCTTCGTGGAGGAGACTTCTCGTTGGGAAGAATCGCGAGGGAAATGGTGACCTCGAGCACCGGAAGCTTCAATTAAAGACAGTGTGCTCTTGAGAGCGCGATTTGTCGCGATGGCAAATTAATAGTGCTCTTTACCGCCAGCGTTATGGTAATTTAACGAGGTAACAAACTGCTTCGAGTTCATGAAAACTTTCCCTATCTTTTTCTGCGTGCTTCTTCAAAACTTCGAATCTCTTTTTATCCAGTACAGAAAAGTTAGAATCGTTCATTTTTAATCGGTTAAAATTACTACAGTAATCGTAGTAGCCAATTCGCAACTTTCCACAGGTAAAATAACGAAACTGATCAATTCGCAATTTTTCATTGCGAATCTTATGGAATTTTGTAAATTTACCATGGTGTGTACTTTCAGGAATTTCAGTGATTCTCAACGTGATATATATTTTTTTTATAAATCACCCACTTTTATTTCTTTCCTACAAACTTTAGTTTTTAGCGGTTCCAGTATTGAATAAATTTCGACTTATCGCGTACAAGCAGCGATATCTAGCCAGAACCATTTGAAAAAGTTTTTACGAGTGAATGCGATAAACTACTGCTCGCGAGAACTTTAGAAGCTGGTCGTTTAAACAAATGCTCAGCCTACTGCTAGTAAATTTTAGTAGTTTGTTGGAGATATTTCTAGCACAGATAATAGTCAGGCTGATAATAAAAAGAGTTCGTACAACCAATGGCGTAAGCGTTTCTCAGATAGGACAACGATGTTTGAGTTAGAACCTCGCGAAATATCGAATCTCAGCGATGTTGCGGATTAATTAGGATGATTCGCCCGACACCATAACCAGTTTAGTAGCAGAAGCGATATTGATACCAACGATGCTAATCCCGACTGTGAATCAGCACCGGTACATCCTCCCTTTAATGAAGCTTCCTGACGAGATCTCGTAATGAATTTCCACATATGACATGACGAAAGGTGTACGAAAGTTTCTACAGACGAGACGAGCGGTCAATAGGAAAATGAGGAATTCGATTCATCGATATCTTCGGAGATACATTTTGTATGCAGGAAATAAATAATAGAGAATTAATAGATCGAACAAATGAAATTACGCAGTCTTCGTCTTCGAATCGTTAAACGACGTTTTTCCAAAGACTATCTCACACGTTTCTAAGGATCGCAACGATCGTATGCGCTACAGCAATTCACTGATAATTTTGGGAGATTTTCAGACGTACGAGTCCTGAAACTATAATGGCAAATAAAGTCATAAAGATGGCTAAAGGGAACGAACGGCAAGCTTGTAAGAAACTTCCTTGCCATAATAAAGCTGCATAATTTGACTGACAGAAACATGGAAACTTTGTCTCTATCCTTGCAGTTCAGTTACGAGCATTTCAACAGAGATCGATTTACGAACTCGCGCGTAGAATGTAAGAAAATTATTTTCACGCTCATCGAACGTGCCGAAATTAGTTATAATTAGGTTATTACCCTCGACATAAATGGAGTCGTAAAGAAGCAAGCAACAAAGAGGAAGCTCGTAAAAAGCTCGCGAACTCGCGATATTCCAACGAGACTAGAACATCCGGTGGCATAAAGTCGCGCCACGACAATGTGAAACGCCAGTCTGGCGTTTCACTTACCACTTCTGGGAATTACTCGCGGTTAAATTATTTAAGCTTTGCTCGTGGATCGAGAAGCTGCAGCGAAACAGAGTGATCGGAATTGTCGCGTCCTATGGAACTGATTGTGACGAAGGGGCGGTGTTTGGCACGATGTTACTTGAGCGGATTGCTTCCGGCATGTTTAAAACTGTCGTTTAAAACGCGGTTCAGATTAAGAGGAAGTTGAAACGGATCCCGAAACCTATTTTCGATGTATGTACAAAATTTATAGCGACGATACTACATAGTAATATATGACGTGCTCGAGTTTCTCAGAAGCCAAATCGATTAGGCTCTATTTTTTCTGAAATTACGACCCGATAAATTCGTCTGAAATCAAGTGGCTCATTTCCTACAATTTGTCACGATGATCGATCTAAACCAGAGCCTTTAAGATTCGAGTCACGACATCGTCGAGATCTAATTGATTCGATTCTAAAAATGGTTTCTTCGTGTTTCAATGTCATTACCATTTCGTAATGTAGCAAACGTACGAAATGACGTACCCCTTTCGTTCCAGTGTTTGAAAAAAATTAGCCGATCGGCAGAGTTTCATAGTTTACCGTTCGAGAGACGATCATTTGGGAACAACGAAGCGAGAATGGTGACCATTGGTAGGATTGAACGCCGAGAAAACAACGTAGTAGAGTCTACTACACCTGTAAGGGTCAAACTTTGTTTAAGAACTGGGCGACGTGGAACGAAGCTATCAGCCAGAACTTTGCCATTCTCCTAAATTGCGGCACGATCTCGCGGAACTTGGTACGGCCAAAGACAAGGTAATCTGGTCTAGTCATCTGTTGTGCATCGACTCTGCTCCTAGCCGAATGTTCCGCTTATCGATAGAACCCTGTTGGACCCTGTCAGAAATAATTGTTACCAGCGTCCTCGGTATTGGTTACTCGAACAACAGGGTTGGGATTGTGGCCGATTGATTGTTCGCAAGTTCGTGTGAATCCGTAACAAATTTCACCATTCAGCACTTTTTAATGGAATTCCTGCCGCGTAAAAGGATTTTATTGTCTCTATATCTCCCGTCAAACCGTATATCTCCGCTAAAAAAAAAAAAAAAAAAAAAAAAAAAGAAAAAATACAAGGTAAAACTTTGCCTAACCTAGTTTAAGATCTACTTAGTCGCTAATTAGGGGCTTGAATTCAGCTTAAAGTCTTCGTTTCCCGATTTACGGGCCGAAACGTTAATTTCAAGAGATCCTATTCACCGCGGGAAGAATACATCGTTCTGGATGGGCCATTTAAAAAAGGAACTCCATTGTGCTCCGTTGCAAAATATATGTGAGATCTAAAGTATCTGCTCTCTCCGATCAGATTCATCGGCCATCGTCCCCTTTAACCATTCTTGAGTATCGTCCTTCTTAAGTATCCTCGAACGATATGACGGTATAAACGGTATATCAGTTTTCGCTTTGTTTCCAAGAGGGTAAAGGCGAGGAGTCAGCTAGATCGGAGGTCGTTGAGTGGAAATGGTCACTTCCTGATCCGTGAACGTTATCGGGGAATATTTTAAATCATTGTATGGATAATCGAAAAGCTTTCCAAAGGGGGAAAAGATGAAGCGAAAGGACGAAGGGTATCTCGGCAACCCCATGAACGTAATTCATCCTGTAATGACCACGCCCGTGGCCACCTCCTATCTCTCGCTTCCTTTACGCACAGTGGTTGGAAAATGGGTTCGGTCTTGTAAAGAATATAGGACGATCCCCCAGAGGAGGCTCCGACGATCCCCGCCCTTGTGTACTTCCTTTCAAAAGATCTTATCGTTCATCTTGATTCCAACCTGACGCGTAAACTTATTATTTCTCGTTACGCCCTACGTTTTATTGGCTTAACCCCTGATAATTTAGATTCAAAAGATCGGCCTTGCCACCGCGCGGTCACGTGCCCTGAATGACGAGCGAACAAGCTTCCCATCCTAACTTCTGTATTTTTTGTTCTCCGTAATATGTGTGGGATGATTCAATTTAGGGGTTAGAATTATGGATGTAGGGGTCGGTGATAAAGCCAGGATCAGTGTTTCTGTTTTACTATTGGCTTTTCCGGCAAAGTTTATGTAGAACGTAGCGAGGTTTAAGAGAAACTCGAGCTGGTCCTATCTTTGGGAAATTGGCACATTGTTAAACAATACGATGATGTTATTTATTATTGTAGGAGTACGATCAATCGACTGTCAGTTGTTATCTTAGCATTCGAACACTGAAGATATTTGTCCGTCGAGCAAAGTCCTCGTCTACTTCGAATCGCTTGACTCGGTCAAGTGTGTTCTATTTGCTTTAGAATTGTTTTAGAGACGATGAGTGTATAATATTGGGTCGTTCGAAAAGCTCACGATGGAGTTTAGGAAGAATTTGAAGATCTTCCTTTTGTTTCGAGAATGACACACCTTGTACTGACCAATGCCAGATAATTTTCATTAATTGGTACCTTTGTTGGTAGCATACCTTTTTTTATAAAAGTGCATAATGAATATACAAGATATAACAGCATATATGGGTTGATTAAAAGTACTACGAACTCTGCAAACTACTGGATATTTATTGGGTTTCTGAGAATCAATCGGATCCTCGATGTTGTTCAGAGGTGGGATCGAAGTCGATCTAAACTTCGTTGCTCGCTCGGTGGAAACTTCATCTCTGCCCATCGACAAGGTATTTCGCTCGGATTCCGCAGCGTGGCACGCGAAACGCTGCTAGAAAAATGGCCATTGGCTTTTCTATTATATCGATAAACATCTCGCAGCGATGGCTTGTCAATAGCAAAGCGCTATCGCAAAGACGCACGGAGTTTCATCGCGGCGAGAAATTTCATAACCCAGTTTTTGTTCCGTGAACAACCGTATCGATGTCACTTCGTTCAATAAGTTTAGTATTCGTTCTTCTGACGTGTGGTTTTAACAGGCCGACTTATAACCCGTTTGTTTATTTATTACGATCGATATTTTACGCGATCTTTCGGATTTATTATTCGCGGAATATCAAGGAGCAGAAATCAAAATGTTTCTCGCGAAAAGAGAACAACAGTGAAAAATAGGCGAAACGTCGCAAACCGGGTTTATATTGGCATTTAAATTCGTTTCTTTCATAATCCTACGTTCCTTCGCTGCCTATTCGTCATTTATTTGAAACATTGTTTAATTTTCTTACCAATTTAATTTTGCAATCAAAGGCATCGGGTATTTCATTATTACGAATCAATCCTTTGTTCATGTATTTACATTCTGTAATTACCAAATTCTAATCGTAAAAAAATTTCTTTAATCCTATGATTACGATTCATTTCTAACATATCGTCCATGTCATACTCTTAAACTAAATGTCTCGTCGAAAGTGTAAAACTGTCGCTAAACGAGGTACGAACTCGTGTCTGCGACTATTACCCGATGTCGCCAATGTTTCTCCAGTTTACGATAGTTTCCAGCAAAACCAAGCATTCGGGAAGTTTTTATCGTTGTGGGCGATACTTACAATTCATGTCGACGTAAACGGTGGAGGAGAGCGGGATGGACCTATTGTTATTCGTTGCGTTGCAGGTTAGCATGGAGCGGACGTCGTCCCGTCCTAAATTTTTTATAACGAGCTCGTTGCGCGTCACGCCGTTCCTCACTGTTACGGTTTTGTTGCTGACGAGCTTGTCGTCGCGGTGCCAGGACACCGTCGGCGCTGGCTTACCTGTGGAAACGCATCACTTCCATTTTTCACGCAATTTTCAAACTATTTCCTGAATTTCTTCTCGCTGGGAACGAGAATTTTTGCCTGACGGTAACATTCTGAAAGGTAGCAGTGGATTGTAGTTATGAATTTTATTTTGTTAACGATTCGCTCCTGTCAGCTAAAAATTGCATAGAATTGTTCGTTCGTTTCGTTATTGTGTTTTAGTGGGAAATATGAAAAAATTCGAGATTGCGTCGTAAAAATCATTTGCAATGAAGAATTGTCCGCGAAGGGCGTGCAATATCCGCGACAGTAATTGAAATAAATTGCCACGATGATAACTACCAATCTTTCACGGTAACACCAGGTACTTTAGTCCGTAAATCGTACCTAATGCGTGTTTACTGCGAATACACATGAAAATTGTACTGCCGTAGCCTATATTCCACGGTTTCCCGGTATTTTAACCCTAGAATCTCGTAAAGCTGTAGTTACTTATCGTTTCTTTTCTAAGTACACAATACTGCAGCGCAACGATCATAAATACTATAATCGAATTAATTTGCTTTCATGCAGAGTAGTCTCGAGGGTAGTGTACTCTCGTGTACTCTTTAAATCACTGCCAATTTTCTTACCCTTCCTCGGGTTTAATACTGTGCAAAAGTCTCAGACCATCCACGTTGCTAATTTTATGATGGAAACCGAATATACTTTAAGATACTCTTTGTGGTATTTTCAGACTTAGAAATTCCTTAGAAATTAAGCGTATCTAACAAAATCATTGTCGTCAATATCGGAAACGATCGACGTAACATTCCAAGCTTCCTAAGACATAACTCTACTACAATTAAATTATTGTCCGGAAAAAGCAAGTTGTTAAATACGATAATTTCTTCATTTACGAATCTCTTACTCCTTCATTCGCTGTTTCTTTTGTAAACATTATTCTTATAAATATAAAGAATTAAAATCAATCTGTATGCAAATGACCGATCTTTGTTATCTTTTACTTTGAAGATTATCGAAATTTCTGGCTCGTAATTTCCCAACTCGGAAAGCATGATTTCGTTTAGTAGATACTCTGAGACCTTAGCACAGGATTGTATCCATTACTTGTCAAAGGAACTACCTAACGTGGCGATTAAAATGAATTTCTGGACGTGGCCAGCGTTCCTTGCCACATACACGAACACCGTCACGTAAATTCCGTTGCAAACGAGGCTTCAACGATCCACGAAAGCCGTGCTCGTTTTTGGAATTGCAGCGGACGTTCCAGCGGCCCTCTCGACCGAACCACGGGAACACGGTGCGATGTGACGTTACATTGTACTTACCGCCGTACACGTCACAGTAGAGCCGCAGAGTATCTCCCTCTATGTACGGGCCCACCATAGAGTTCCGTGCGATTCCGGAATCATCGACGATCACGATTTTGTGCGGCGGAACTGTAACACCAAAGCAAACCACCGAGCATTTACCACTTGATATCTGTCAGAACAAGAAGATCGTAGATGTAAAGAAATTGATGTCTTGGATACGTACAGTGCTTGGATATATCCAGAATTCTGAAATTTCAAGTCGATATCATTCGAAATAAATAAATTCCCAATGCAATACATCTTTGGAAACGATATAGAGAAATTTGTATCGTGGATTTATGTAAATCTTTCAATTCTAAAATTTCAAGCAGAGCATCACGCAAAATGAAGAAATTCCTAATGTAATATATCTTCGGGACCGATATGGAAAATTTTGTATTTTGGATATATCCAGAATTCTGAAATTTCAAGTCGATATCATTCGAAATAAATAAATCCCCAATGCAATACATCTTTGGAAACGATACGTAGAAATGTGTACCTTGAATATATCCAGGATCTTGAAATTTCTAGTCGAGTATCATCCGAAATGAAAAAATTCCCAATGCAATACTATGCTCGACATAGAGAAATTTGTGTCCTGGATACATTCAGAGTTCTAAAATTTTAAACGGAGTGCCATATGAAACAAAAGAGTTTCCAACGCGATGTAGATTTTTCTATCGATATAGAGAAACGCGTGTCTTGGATATACCAAGAATCCTAGAATCTCTAGTGCAGTATCACCGAAAGTAAAAATATTCTCAATGCATCTGTTATTCAACGTTGCACTGAATATTTTTATAGGATTACAAATATGTACGATTACGTACAGAATGCTAAGCTTACTGTACGATCACACCCTCGATTTCCCAAATCTATGCTTAACCGCTCCACACTGCCCTTCGCTTCAAACCTAAAGCGAACGCACACAGTCACGTAGAAAATTCCGCTACCCCGAACACGCTAGTATCCAACGTTCCAAAAATCTCACGAACCTCGAATACACAGTCTGCTTTGAAATTCCCCAGACTACGAGTAGAATCGCGTTCTAAGACCATTCGAATCGCGAGCAGAGTCGCTTGTAGGGTTCGAGGATCGCGCGACCCGCGTCTGGCAGTTGCAAGACGGAAGCCGTCGTCGTCGAACGGAGGCCGATAACGCGAAATTGGTATTGGAAGATCGCGGCTCGGATACCGCGGCGCCATTAAATTGGAATCTGAAATCGATACGGCGCGGACTCCTCTCGGCTCTTGCATGGAAAAAGAGAAGATCCGCCGGCCAACGGTATTGCAGGGAAAGTAATTGAAAAATTACTGCCGGGAAAGTCGATCCGCGACATTATGTTGTCGTTCGTTCGTTGATGAACATCGATGGCTCGTGGATCGTGGGTTTGGACGACGTTAACCTCGTGATTCTGATAAATGACATGGGAGGAGCGGTGGGAGGACGCGCCATTTATTGGTATTAGCTTTTGTAGCACTTACCGTATCATAATTTCACGTGCTACGCATTATACAGCGCTGTGCGTAAGTCTTGGATCGTTAATGGTGCTTCTCTTACCAGTGCAAATTAATCCGGGAGCATATTTTTAGGAAACGCTTTTGTATATCGTTACGCGGAAATAGGATTTTTATCGGATGGTTTATTATCGTGGCAGTGGCTTTTTGTTTGTAGTTTTCTTGCTTTATTCCGTTGAAAATGCTACCATAAATAGAGCCTTGATCTCAATACGAGAGAATATATATGCAGGCGTTCAGACCAAGTTGGAAGAGAAAAGGAAGTCAAGAACGGATATTAGATTTTTGAAATGTCGAAGAGAGGATTTTATCGTGGAAGCAAACGTATAATATGTAAAATATTAATCGATACGTTTCCACATAAATATTCATTTTTTAATGCAATACTTTTCTTGAGGTAGCCAGAATTAAAATAACGCTAATTGTAATGAAACGAATATCCATTTCGCAAGTGATCTTAAACTTTTGTATAACGACGCACATTTCTCGAATCACCGGATATATAATCCTCGAGGAAATATGATGCACAACGACAATGTGCCTCCTGGCTTGCGTCTTCGAACACGGTGATACATCGTCGTAAAGCAACTTTTATCAACTCGAAACGTCGCTTACAGGAATTTGCTGACGAAAATGCTATTAATTCAACCATTGCTGGCTATTTATTTGACACAAAAATCGTTGTTCAACGTGCTGTACTTTGATCGTTGAGTTATATCTTCTCGCCGTGAAATTAAGAATTTCGAGCAACTACACCTGTACACTCCTGTTCAAAAGTTACAAGACTTTGTCTTACTTTTCCAATTCACTAGCGTAATAAAAGCTAGATACTTTACATTGTCATTTACAGTATCATTTAACATGATATTTCCCCACACCTTTTAACGATTACTTAATCTTCCCGGTTTTCTTGCAAATATCATAACTGTCCTAAGATTTTTAAACGATTGAAGTCTTTCCGCGACGAAATAAATACTTTCGTCTTACTTCGTGTCCCTTCCAGAAGATTTAGAGTTTCACCGTATATTACGTTGAATTTCAGTCGGATTTATTCCGACATAATAAAACGTGGTAATTTAATTACAGCATTAATGAGTTTCCTGGCAGATTTGCGATGGGCTACGAACCGCAACGCGCAAGGTAACATTAGGGGGATCGATTAACTGTCCCTTGTAACTCAGACTATTTGAACTGTATCAGCGGTGTTCCAGCGGCAGTCGCGGTACGCCCACCAAGCCAATATTTGATTGTTTGAGCTTGCTTGAAGAGTACGTTAGGCGGCATTGATATTCCCTCTGATAGACGCGACCCTCAGAATCTACGTAATGTACGAGAATAATCCCCGTTACAAGGTTTTCCAACCGATAAACCGATCAACCGAAACACCAAATTCTATTTACACACATCAAATTTAAACCATCGCCAATATAATCTTTCCATCTTTCACGAGAATTCTCTCTACTTTATCCAACGAACCGTTAAATCTGAATTCCTAAACCAAGCAGGACCGAGTCAGTTTCTTTAGCATTTCCCCTTTCCTCGTCGAGGAATACCAAGACAGAATTTCAGAGACAAAGCTGACTCAGGCAGCAGCTTGTCTCGTTTCTCTGGTCGAGCCAGTCCGAACATCTCATTACGATAATTGGTTCGGCAGCTCGATTTTCGTTCGTTCGCGAAACCGCGCGACGTCTTCCCTTGTTACCGAGGAGAAAGTTGCGAAACTCGCGGCGCCCCTTTGTTATCACGCAAAGGATATTTTGTAAAGACGAGAGTATGCGCAAGGTCAGGCAAACTGTCGCTGAACGTTGAACACTTTTTACCTACTTGTCACGGAAATAACGAGACCTTCCCTCGTCGTCGTTTTAATTAACGTATTTCATGTTCAAGTAGATACAAGCAGTATTAATTAAGTAGTATTTTGCGAGCGTACATGATAAATCATTCTCTTCGAATTTCGTAAATATATCATTTATAAAATATGACAGAACATAAGGATTATATTATTCAAACTCAATAATAAACATTGTGCGTAATTTCGTGTTCAGAATATAAAAATGCCACAAACTTCCCGAACAACCCCATGTGATTAACTCTTGTCAAGAGTAAGTAAGTCAAAGGTAAGTGTCCGAATACTTTTGAGCGGCACTGTACGTACGAGTAGTGCACACAGAAAGCTTTGCCTCGCTACGTGTTAGCCTTCACGGATGCATGTATGTACGTGACGGAGCAAGACACACATCTGGTATAATCCGAAGGGTTAGCAGCGAGCAAAACAACAGGACTCGTTTCGACGAGCACTCCACCTTCTTACCTGCCCCTCCAATTTGGACCTTGCTGCTGTTTCGTCCGTTCTCTCCATTTCGCGCGACTTCTTCCAAAGCTTCTAGTCTTTCCAACTGTTTTTCCTGTCTTTGCTAGCTGTTTTTCCGTTCCTTTGTTTGGCTGGAAATTGGGAGCGGGTTCTGTGGATTGCGGGCCGTAGCTTTGTTTCCTAACTTGCGAATCTCTTCCAGAGGTTTTGCGGATGACGACGTTGAGCTGTTTTTGGGGGGTTCTCGAGGACTGTTTTCGAAGATTTATCGCTCTTTAGGATCTCGTTGGTTGTACATAATATCATTCCTTTTTCGGATGGGATCGCGAGAATTACAGGTTGGAATTTTATTTCGTGGATATCAGGTGCCTTCGAAGACAGATTTATCGTCCCTTTTCGTCTATTATAAGGTTTTACTGTACGCGTTGACCAGTTCAGAACTCTACCTCTCTTCTATTTTTCTGTTCTTTTATTCAATTGCGATTTAGAAATGAATTACAGCTTGTACTTTCGTCCCGTAAGTTGTAAGGGATGAAATACAGAGATTTGGGCTGCTTTCGAACACTTAGATTTATTACTCTTTTGGCACATCACAGGTTATGCGATATAGGGATGTTTCCTACGTTCTGTTGTCTTCGGTAAATTCTTGTATACGCGTGAAATCTATTGACGCGATACTTTGTTCAAGATACGGAGTTTTCTATTCTGGTATCCGCTCGGTTGCTCCTCTCTTTCCTTAAAAAGGTTCAGTCGCATGATATATACGAGAAACTGATTCACTTCTGTCATACAAATATCCTACGATATGACAAGAATGCTCTCTTCTCTCGTGTCGCACGAAGAATATTCTTCGGATTCTGGAATTATCTTAGCCGCGTCGAAATAGCAATATTTCAGACGATATTCCATAAGTTCATTTATCTTTCAATTCCTCATAAACGTACAAACATTCGCAGTCTGCTAATTAATATTTCCGTACAAATGAATATATTCGTGCAGGAAAATCTGCAAAAATTTTTTATCGACACATCGGAGACATCATATGAAAATATCCTTTTCAAAGCGTATTCCAGTCGGCAAATTTCACTTCATCAACGAAGAAATATTTTATGTTGCAGCCAATTTTCGGCTTTCCATATCATCATCGTCGCTTCGATTATTCGTACATTGAAGCGCAAGGATACACGTTGCGTGTGGACATATTTTCCTCTGAAAGGCAGGACATTTATTGCCGGCAATGTAAACGGCTTCCTTACGCATTCCGCGTCAGTTGCAAGAGCTGTTGGAATCGATATTCGTCCATGTTACAGGCTACGCTCTCTGTATACGCGAATTTTCCAAAGAGCCGGCTCGGCCGTCCTGGATTTTCGTCGACGCCGCATCAATGAACACCCGTGATTCAATTCGTTTTTACTCTCGCGTTTCTCGATTCTATCGCGTTCCACATTCGCCTCTCACCACTTACCTGTTTATACCGACCCGTTCCTTGCCATGTTCGTTTATACAGCCGACAGGTTGCTTCATTAATTCCGTTTCTTTGAACGGATCCTCACTTTCCACAGAACGTCGTTCAGAAACGGCGTTTTATATCTTTTCGAGACATTACGCCCGGCTGTTCCGTCAGGTGTTTCTATTTTAGGCATTATCAACATTTTTCACTCGATTTCGTTTTATTTCCAAAAGATATTTCGCCAATATATAATTCATTCTCATTGAAAATCAAGTTTAGATTAAATTTAAGCAGTTAGTCTGATAATTTATATTAATTTAAGAATTGAATAAAACTTCCGTTCTCGACTTCTTCCTACTTTTCAAAGATCTTTCGTAAGCATAATATGTAGGTTCAGAGGTTTGGATTAAGTTTAGACGAAGAGAAGCGGAAAATTACGTAACTTTAGCTTTCTTCAATTTCGAAAAGGTAGATACACAGGGTATTTCAACGAATGGCAGATCATCTTAGTGTTTTAAATCATAATTTCCAGAAATACTTTCCATAGTGGAACTCTGTTTCTTCGCGTTGTTCCACGGTTAATACCAAATATCCCTCTAAACGCCATCCAACAACGTACCACGTCCGTAATCTTTTTACGTTTCGATGGCTCGTAGTAGAGAATTTCGGTAAGATCAGGACACCCGATTCGCCAGATGTCGGTTCCCTCCTTTCCCTTCGTCGTTCCTGTGAAAGCAGCGCCGATCTGGAAAGGTCTCCGGGACAAGATCTTGTCGAGATTCATTCGTGTTGGTTCAGACGTCGGATGAGAGCCGTGGATTCTTCTTCCCATCGTGAAAGGGAAATAGAGTGTGAACGAATCTCGGGCAAAATGGGACGCCGCTGCAAGAATCCCCTGCTTTTTGGGGTTTCGGTCCCAGAGAAGTTAATCCAACGCAATGTCGCGAATTTTCCTCGGATTTTCTGTTATAGACTCTCGAGGGGTAGTGTAAAGATCGTTCGAGATTAAACTGTCTTCAGTTGACGAATAATCTTTGATGAATTAGCGCGACATCGTCTTTGTGACGTTAAAATATCGAATGTAACAATATTCACCGTTTTCCAGCGAATATATACACTGCCGAATATTTTATTCTTTTCGTTCTTGGCGGTATAAATTAAAACGACGAATGTGGCGCAACAACGGTGATTATGAGATCGCTAATGTCCATGCGTTCGTGGGAAATGAAAATGTGCGAAAATGTAGAAAGTATGAAATACGAAATATTACGAAGTAACGTAGCGAATTTCTCGTTTAGCTTCTATATCACGAGGCTTTGCTTGTGTTCGCAATGCTGTGAACCTGCGTAAACGTTCGCAGTCTAGTAATTATACTCCGACGCCTGATTCGTCATTTCCAACATCGCCTTGTTATTTTATATCCTTCTAAATTTATTGTACATTTCCATGTTCCATCTAGAATTGGCCATTCGCGATATTGGCGCAAAACGGACGACATAAAAGTTTCAGAAACAGATGTAGCATCGTGTTATATTATTTGTCGTCTGGATTCCCTGAAATATTTATGAAACGTGTATCGTGAATGCTTCGAAGGGAACAACTGATTTCGATATCTTCCAGGGATATTTCGTTGGGATTCATTTATTCGCGTAACACACGGCCCATCGATATCAATATTACTGCTCATATTCCATTGTGGCTCGTTTTTCACAGCTATTCCGCGCACGTTTCCATATTTTGAGAAAAGCAAATGGAAAGGAGATGTACGTATTGATCCGGCTGATTTCAAGACGCCGAATCGTACAGAGATTACCGCGCGTTCCAGAGTCGAACGACGTGTCTATTCCTCCGTTAAAACGATAAAACAGATTAATTAACGCTGCCATTCTCCAATGATTATTTGAAAATTCTTTCTGCAATGATATAACGATGTCGCTTAAGTAAATTCAGGAACAATGGTTTTTTATGGGGTCGCTTGTCGAATGACGAGTCTTTATGTTAGGTTATTCCATAAGTAATGTTGCTTTAGAAGACCAATTTCAACGATATTTACTGGTACCTGTGACATGTTAATTGCCACGTTAGTTATGATATGGCAGGTTAAGAGTCGTACTGTCGTAAGCCAATCATTCGATAATTCTAATTTAATCCTGTATTTCAACTTCTAAAAGTAGCGTTCGTTTAATTGCCTAGTTAGCTATGTCATCGCTTCACTCTGAGCACATTGAATGTTTTATGACCACAGACGTGAAATACTATTTCCAAACGAGTAGAAAATAAAAATTTCATGCCGGTGTAGGAGAAAGGTACGAGGCCAGTTCCACATAGAAAAAGTGCTTTCCCAAGAATTCAAATATTCATAAACTTCGCGAATTTGCCCAGAAAATTCTAAACACACTTACTAACAGCAATCAATCCGGTAGATGAAAACTTTTCCCGCTCTTCTATAATTCAACGGACAAGGAACACACTGAAAAATGTATCATCGATCGATATTATTTCCACGAAAACCTGCCTTCTAAAACGGATAGGCAAGAAACCTTCTGAAAGGAGGATTATTATTTGACGTGCTTGCAAATAACAATTGATGCCCGAGCGATTATTATTATTGCTAGAAAAATCAGATTTCCAAGACGTTACTCTCGATGCCACCTAATATCTTCTTTTCAACGTAAATTCGCTTTGACAGCAGAAAATATACTCGTCTGCAGGTCGACCTTCTTATGGATCGGACAACTGCAGCATTCAGAGGCTCGTAGGTGTCTTCTTCCGTTCGTTCTGGTCTTTCTCCTTGGGATAAGATTGTCCTAGCGTGTCGAGAGACCCACTTTTCGATTCGTTGCCATTGGGATATAGAGCCAGGGCCAGTCTTTCCATCCGTGAAAGGAATACGAGCTGTGTTCGCGTGTAATAGAATTCTCGAGGAGAAAGAAAGCCGTCGCCTCACTGCAAAAGGGAGAAACCTTCTGCTCGATAAGGAGTTTATCGGGATTAGATGGGAAAGCGTGGAGCGATCCAGTCACGACGATACGTACACGAGCAATTAGTTTTGTATCTGATTCCACGCCCTCGAACATGCGATAATTATACTTGAACACAAGTTGAGTTTCCTTGCGATCACTCGTCTCGCCTCTCTGTACTCGTACGACTGGATATGCGTGATTTTCAAATAGAGATGCTCCACACAAACCCTCGTGTACTTGCTTTGGATATCAGGAACCTTTGACTCGGCAAACTTCATATCGACGAGTTGTTAGGAGCTTCGGAGGAGAGTTACGCGAACTTTGATTCTCTGGAGTGTCTAATCTACGGTGTTTTCATGATCCTACAATGGAAGTTCCTAAACTCTTGCGAAATACCAAATTTTCGACTCGTTAAGTCGCGTTTGCGTTAATACATCGTTCTCGTACTACTTTGGCGAAAGGACCGCGCTAGACTTTTATCGTCCAGCGATTTTTATTATTAAAGACGATTAATGTACTTGGTAAAGAAATTTTCTGTAACGTTGGTAAGTCTAGCTTTAAAGCAAAGATTAACAGAACAGGACGTTGTTAATAGGATAGAGAAAGGTAACAAAGATTACCTGTCTTCGGAGTTGCAACGAATTGCGACACTTGCGAGAGAACTTGCAGAAGAAGCAGAAATGCGCAGACAGTATCGCAGAAGTGTTTTAAAAGTTCTCGAAGAAAAATCGTTCCTCGACAAAGTTGAATCATTAATCGGACGGTGAACAATCGCTTCACCTACAAATTCAGTTCGATTAAAACTAGAGAAATACACAATTTCAGGTCGAACGATCGAGGGTCGTTGCCGATTAATCAAAATGTTTTTCGCACGGTCGAACGACCCTAGGTCGATGTTCCAAAAGTTGGCCGGCACAAACGGGGCTCTAATGTCAGGTTGATTTTACTAGAAATAAGATATTTCACGAGGAAACTTGGCTTCCGTCGAATATCGAAGGATTTTCCGGGGAATAAAGCAATAATAATAACATTACCAGAAGTTTGGTGAGCGATAGGAGGATAGCAAAGCAAACCGGCTTAATACTTGACAGGAAACACGAGCTGGAACGGCGCAAGGCGCGTGTACCGTCGTATCGTCGTTGCAAATATGCAAATCGTGGAGGGCCGTGTTGCGAAATGCGGAGTCGGCCGATAAGTCTCATAACCAATCAGCCGGATTAGATTAATCCTTCCTTCGATGTCGTTTAAGTAAATTCAGCCGGCGATGAATTGGATCGGTTCGCGCGGATCATCCGCGCGACCAGACAAATCGAATCGCGTGAAATTCGTTTCGCCTGCAGTCCGGTCTGCGTTTGTATAATTGAATCGAGGTACGGGCCTAACAGTCGAAAGTAAATCCTTCTAATCGATTTCTTGCCGATATACTATGACGATCGAGCTTCTCAGAAGTCGAACTGCTGTAATCCTAATAATCTTTCGTAAATTTCCTAATTTCATCGTCAGTTTTTATAATTTATATTTGTAGAGGTAAGTGGTTGGTACGATTAATCTTGGGCGTATTAATAGTAAAAATTTTGTAAGAAGCTCAGTTTACGATTTATTTTTTAATGAAGTTTATGAGTTATTGCGAAACGGACTTGGAGTCAAAAAGTCGTGTCATAAAAATGTGCGTATGATGAAATATAATTGTAAAACTATCAACGTTAATTAACCGAGCAGAAGATACGATATCTTTTCATCTTTCCGTGTCTTATTTTATCCACTGACCACTTTGTTGTATTTTTCTACGAATAACAAGAATAATAAGGTAATAAGAATAAATTTTCAATTATAAAAATCGACTAGGCAAACCTTACAATTTCTCAGCTTTTGAGCTGCCTACTCGGCTGTGAAATTCAATTTTAAAATACTCAAAGTGCGCTAAGAGTTGTATCGTTTAAAATCACAAAGTAAGCCAACATATCTCGCGTGTAAAAGAATCGCAAGTTTCTCAAGGGCGAAATTAGGGCGATGAAAGGATCTTATTTGTCGGTGCTTCTTTAAAAATTGTTTGCCCTTAGTTGGAAGGAGTTTCAAGTAGTTTACATACACACGGACGCGCACAGAGACCGCTATCCCGAATACGGAGCATTGAGACGACTCTATGCCGACGAAAACGCTCCGAAACTTTAAGCAAAATTGCTTTTTCTTCCTCGAAAGGGTCCCTGGAATACCGAGATTGACTAAAAGTTGTTTACAGTTTATCGCTGGCCAAGAAAGATTCCACCTGCTTCCACAAGCTTCTTTCAACGTGGCCGCTTCTTTCCCCGAATGGAAATTTCAAAGCCAACAAAACAGAAACTATGATTATTATGGCGCGATGCAAGTGCGATGTAACGTTGAGAAATATCCATTCATCCAAATTAATCCTCTTGTACTAAAGTTTTTAATTAAACGTCCAACTGCAACATTAGTACACTTGAAGTCTACAGATGAGAAACATGATAGGTCATATTCCTCGTTTTTTTCATAGAAATCAATTTTCGAATTCAATATGCTGTCGATCATTTCTATATCAACACTCTTCTTCAATTTGATTTTGCGACAAAATACGAATCTCGCAGGATAAAAACGTGACAAGTACATTTTTCTCGACTCTCTGATTTTAATACCACTCTATGATTAAACAGGAAGGTTTTGTAAAGGTTATTCCCTTTTTCAGTTATTTTATATTAAAATACCTTTTCTTAACCATCCAGAGACAGAAAAATCAGAAAATCAACAAAACTGCATTGTCGTATTTTCCTCGCATAGTTCTCATTTGTAAATTGAGAGGAAGCTTCCATTTACGAATAAGGTAAAATTGTTGAAATATACCACGAATGTTTTAGTAATCTCCGTAAAGAATATTCAGAGCAGTATTAACGGTTCGAGACTTGGAGTAACATTGTTCTCTTCTCAATATTTTCAGCGTGTAGGAGTTCATATAGGAAGGCTTGTATCAAGGGATATAGGATGGGATTGTGGCATCTTTGCATGAAGTTACAAAGGCATTTATGTGTTTCACAGCGCACGTCATGGGTCGACTATCAATGCGGCTTTGTGGCGAAAGCGTATTGTATCTAACGACACGGCTTCTCGGGAAAAATCTCTTTCACTTGTCAACATTGGGAAAACATTTTCCATTTCGAGCGTTCTCCCCGTTTTCCTAACGGACGGCGCATAATTATTTTTAATCAGTTTCGACGTTTAATATTTCTCCTCGCGTATCAAACAAAATTCTTCCATGATATTTCTCTTTACGTTATAACACGTACAGCGATATCGAACAAACGAGTAAAATGAGAAATTTGGCGCGAAACGTTTGTCAAGGACACTCCTTTACATTTTTCTAAAGAGCGATTTGTTTACATTACGCCGTGCACCACCATTCTTTCGTGCATTTACGATAAACAAGAGCGTTCTTTACATTGCAGAGCCGCGAAATAAAAGTGGATCGTTGTATATGGGAAGTTTTCGTTTGAAACGTGCAACTCTCACCCTCTGGTGAACGAACATCGAAGATCGATACGTAGCGAGTTACTTTAATATTTCGCTTTTTATTCGGCGATGCCGCAACGTTTCGTTCCGCGAGCTGTAAAATATTTGGAATTTATCCAGAAAAAAGGAATATACGTGTCTTGTTTATAATAGCATGCGGAGATAGGAGAAGATCGATATGCGGTTGGGCAAGGGAAATAGGTCACGCTTTGGTCAGACAAGGGTGTATAATCCCGGTACATGGTTAGACAAGTGGAATAACCTGCTATATGGTCAGATAAGTGGAATAACTCTGTGCACGGTCAAAATAAGTAGTATGATCCCGGTACATAGCCAAGCAAGTGGTATAAGCGTGGTACATGGTCAGAGGGAAGTAATATGATTCTGGGATACGGTTATGGGAGTAAAATAACCCTGGTGCACAGCCAGCCAGAATGATACGGTCTGATATAAAATCGGATAACTAATACAACCTCTTTGCGTGGCTCGCTGTGTAATCAGATAATCGATACGTCCGAATATTTCGAACGGGCAACCTAAGTAGAATGGCTCGGTGTCTTATCAGCCAACTGTACGATGTTCGATCAAAGAGGCATTACTCGATATTTTTAAAATTGTACCACGTCGAACTTGATCACGCGAGTGTACAATTATGTCAATCCTTTCGTAAGTAAGTTTACGTAAGAATAACATAGTACGCTACATAGTATGTACAGCACACGCCTTGTACATAAATTAATACTCTTACGTAATATAAAACGTTGTGCATTATTTACACGAAGATAACGACGTTCCTGAATCACTTTTCGTTTTTCCATTATACTTTGCATTTCTCACAGATACATGACATTTCGAAACTAACGGCTGATTCACTTTACACGAATACAAAAAGTAAAAGTCTGATCGATCAATCGCTCGTACGATAATCTGGATCAATTATCACGTATTATACGAGACCAGCAAGCTTCCTACGTACCATACGTATTACAAGTAGCTTGCATACAAGTCATCGATAAGTTTCTTAAATTTTTTATCCGAGCAATTTCTTTGAAACTTTTTCCTGTCCGCCGCGAAGAGTAGAATTCTCACTGAAAAGAATCGTCGTTGCCCTCTCATCGCACGAAAGCGATCCAAGAACGAGAATCTCGGTTGGACAAACTCCCTGGTCAACCTCGCGAGACTTTTCGTTACAACGTTAACGCCGTACTCGATCGTGCTCGTCGAAAGTTTACCGCGTTCGCCGACAAAGCTCACCGTGGCTCCAAATGGCGAACGTTCGTCTTGACGTCGTCGGTCTTTTAAAAGAAGAAGCAACTTCCGAGGTTGGTCGCAAAGCGAGTCGCGTGCTCTAATTTGCGGACAACAAGGCGTCTCTTTGCGGTCGCCGCCGATAGACGCGCTGACGTTCGCATCTTTGTTCGTCCTCTCCTCCTCCCACTGTTCGCCAATACCGTGGCCTGGATTCCGTGGAATGTCTCGATAGCTTTGTAACTCTCCTTGTACAGGGCCTTGGATAAGTCGAGTAGACGAGGAGAGAAACTCATCAGGGCTTGGCCAAGTTTGCCGCGAGTTTTGATAGACTCGTTGCGCCAGAACGAAGACTGCACGGCCGTGCACGAATTATTCAGTCCTTATCGGCTGAAAAATCGGTGTCTTTTAAACGAGACCAGGCCTCAGGTTGTTTCACGAGACAGTGACCGTAATTTACCACGCGTCCCAGGCTCGGGGACAGCCTGTTTTGT
This sequence comes from Bombus confusus, assembly GCA_014737475.1. Classification (NCBI taxonomy): domain Eukaryota; kingdom Metazoa; phylum Arthropoda; class Insecta; order Hymenoptera; family Apidae; genus Bombus; species Bombus confusus. The sequence goes on from JACXIV010000045.1 coordinate 2,345,102, forward strand.
TAGTCCAACGATGTCGCGCTTTTAAGAACCAGATAGGCTCGGAACTTATGGCGAGAACTCATCAGTCGTCCGAGAAAGTTTCGCGCAACTTTTGATAGAACCCGCGAAGTTTTCGCGTGGTAAATCCGTTTTCCTTAACGTTTATGAGGAAAGGTAATGTCTGCGTCCTGTTGTTTTACTTATCCCGGACGATGAAGATTTTTATTTTTTTAATTGCTCCATTGCGTGCTTGCGATATTACGTTAAGAGGGAACTAAATGCAGCATCTCTGAAAATGAGAATAAGATTCAGACGATGCAAACGGTATTATTTTATTAACATAACCACTTGGGAGAAGTTCGGATCTCTAGCGAGCTATTCACAAACGGGCAGAGGAAAACAAACGGCGAATGCATTATTCCAGAGTTAAGAAATTCTATCAAAGGGGAAAGAAATTATATGAAACCCGATCAGTGGTAGTTTATTCTTCTTGAAAACGTCGCTTTGGAGCTTCAGGCGGCCGTAGGGTATTCAGGATTCTCGGAATCTTATTAAGCAATCGCGAACAATGTACCGCGGAAACAAATGAAAATCTTTCCACGACGTTTATCTAAACGAATCGATGCCAATGAGCACCGGAACCGAGTTTACGGAGATCTTCCTATCTCGAATATGCATTTTGTTTCCTCGACCAGTTTCGACCGCATTGTTCTCTTTGATCCAGGAGAATTTCACAACGGATCAGTCACAGGATGTTAACCTATTATCACGGTGAAAATATCGAACAGGCAAGATACAGTATCAAGGATATCGATTTAAGCTGATAATAATCCGTAATTACGCTTATTGCGTTTCCTTCACAGACACGGTAACTAATTTAGCGAACGTGATCCGGGTCCTTCGCTCCGCTGACGATGTTAAATCCTTATACCGTTAATTACATCAATGGCTGGAATTGACCGATAATGGGATACTTGCAGCTTTCCTTCTCCATATAAATCCTTCTGTTCGCTCTCGAATTAATTCGTGATGCTTCTGTTATCGGACTGCCCTCGATTTTTCACTATTTTTGTTTCGCAACATCCTCCTAGTAAGATTTTCTTAGCAAGATCTGAAGAGAAATTCCTTCCTTCTTCGGGACGATCGACGAAGGAACTCGTTATTTGTATTGTCAATATCATCGAGATTTATACGACACGTTTCTACTTGTATCTCGACTACCCTACGCTATCGTATCTTTTAGCGACAATCTATCGCAAGTACGTAATCAAACATCGAAAGGTTTATGGTTGTTATCACGATATTAAATATCGAAGGGCTTACGGTTGTTGATGAACAAGAAAATAACTTTTGACTGGAGTTTCCTCGATTGGAATCTATTTGTTCAGACGATCGTCATGTTTTCGTGATTGTTCCACGATGGTTTCAGAGAGAATCCCCGACACTTTCCCACGTAACCGTGGCTCGTGGCAGAAAGGTGAAGGGATTAACTCTATCGATCGAGCCAGATACGTGTCTTAGGTCAATGTTTAGAATGGAAGGTGCAATTCCTTTTACCGCTCCGTCGATTGTTGCCTTTTCACCCACGCGCTCGAAGCGGCGGCGTAGCTCGTGGCATTATTGCTCTACCACGAAATCCCAGGGCGTTCTGATGGATCCTGTAGCCTGCTAAGACTTATTTGATGGCGGATTTAATCCCGTTTGGGATATCGATCAGTAAAGTTAACATTCATCAAGCGGCAGACATTTGCTTCGTAACGTTGCAATTACTTTGCTCAAGTATCGATCTGATATTTATCTCGTTGATTTTTACTTGCTGATCTTTTAATTCGTCGTCCTTTTTTACGATTATTAAATGTAAACACTAGTATTAGGATAGTAACACACTAGAAGATTCCAAGATTATACTCGTTGCATCTATTGAAAAATTTCAATAAATTCTGCTGTAATTGTAATTATTGATTTGCAATAAAATAATCCGAGAAACGAACCTGTAAAAAGCATTCAGTTTATAATACCATCGTACATTTCGTCTTTATATAGTAGGTTTTCTAAAACTCTCAATTTCAAAAGAATTCAATAGATGGATAGTATCTTTATTGTGTTTTTTGTGCATTACAAAGGATTCTGCCTCTCTGGTTTATTTTTGCCAGCTATCTAGTATCTAGTAATTACTGTACGACATATTCGCTTCTTTTTAACGATTGAAATATAAACCAGCCATCTTCCCATGGAATTCAGTATCAAGTTTCACACACACACACACACTAACGATTTTCCAATAATCTTCAAACGAGATATTCATAAACTTGCCAATTCTAGCATTCAACAGCGATTAAAGAGATTCTTCATACAACGAACAATAGCAAACCGGAGTGCCTTTTCGAATTTCTTTAACCATATCGTAAACTACGACGACGACAACGACGACTGTTTAATTATGTATTGTTATTAATTATGTATCGTTATTATTACTTACGACGACGCCACTTATTTCTCTCCTCTATATCCTCCATTCTTTCTTTCCATGTGAACGTCATTATTTCCCTGTTTACATGATGGAGCGTTGACACGGGCCATTGTTCGCATGCTACGCGCGGAACAAAGCGTTGAATAAACGCGCGGCTGAATAAACAGCTTCTTTCCCTGCTCTTCCAGCTATCTTTCTTCGTTTTTGTCCTTTCTGTCTTCGTTCTTTAGTCGGATTTCACGCGTGGCAGTATGGCACGACGAAGGAATACGTCTTATAATTGCGACTGCTACCGTTTCGCAAGAACTCGGACGGCCTGGACGGTCAAAATTCCAGCCGCGGCTACGATAAGACGGCCGGAAACGTTTCAGTTATTGCATTCCGCTGCCACGAAACAAATTGTTCCGCGCTAAAACCGACGTAATTAACTGCATCCATCTTGTACACGTTCCACATTTCGCGACGACACGATTGTTCGGCAAATAACGTCGCGCGAACAACCTCGCTTCATGCAAAAACTTGATTGCGTTCGTTCGTTCGTTCGTGTCTTTGAGTTGACTCAATTGCCACCGGTAGAGAACCGATGGTTAAAACGCACACACACACGCACGCAGAGTCGTTGATGTTTCGCTAAAATGCTGCTTTCTCTCTGAATTTCGTTCGGCTGCTGTTTGCTTTACAAAAGGTTGCAAAGTAGATATTGAGTTTGGCTTTCGTAATGGGACGCGTGGCATCACGCACGGAAACAACAGTTGTTATCGGCAAAATGTTTCCCGACATATTGCGTTAAGGAGATGAGAATGAAGTAATTAAAAATTCTGTAAATTCGTTTCAGCAGCAAGAAGCTGTAAGATATATAGATAAGAATTCCATTTAATAATCGTATTTAGTATTTATATTTTGTGATTGCTGTCATTTACAAGATATTAGGGAGTAAGGGAGTCCGTTTGTCTTTGGAAGATGAACCTTCAGTAATTGAAAATTGTAGGTGAAATTTGTTTCGGTAGGGAAAGATTACGTGTAGTAACTGTGTTTAATGAAATACAGAATAATATGACGAAATGGGGAAAGAAGTAGGCGTAGGAATAAAATTTAATGAATCGGCTTTTAAAAAGTCAATTTACAAGAGAACGCTTCATCCTGGCAAGTGTTATTCGCGATGAGACTAATTTAGTAGAGGTGTTTAAGAGATTGAAAATGTCTTGAGTGAGAACACGAGACGGCGAGGGAGAAGTCTAAAAAATAAGCAAAATGGTTTGCATCGCAGATCGTTAGGAAATTTTTCTTCAGACTTTTCCTAAAATTCTCCTCTTAATTAATTTCTTCTCTCTGAAGAAGACCGCCGCGAAATAAAAATTTAGTAACATTCTTAATAAATAATAATTAGAAATTGGATCTCTTCGATATTGATCTGAAACCTTGGACCGTTTTAATAGGCTTGCTTTTCACAGAAGAAAGGAATCAAACTGTCCTTCTCGACCGTATGTTACGCTTAAATTGTTAAAAATTCTTGTAGATAAGTTTCCTTGGATCTTTGTAAAAAAAAAGAAGAAAAGAGAGAAGCAGGTATTATTCCCAAAGAGGGACGAGACAGACAGAAAAATAAATTAAAAAGATTTCTAGGTAAAAACTGTACCGAAAAAGAATGCGTGTATGCGATGGAGAAAGGTACGTAAAAAATGGGGAAGATTTTAAAAAGGACTGACGACCACTAAAAATAGAGACGGAAAAGAGGGTTATAAAGAAATGGGTAGAAAAGTTGGATATGTAAAAAGCACGAAAAATATATTTAAAAGAGAATTGTAAACAATCGAGAAATACTAAGAGAAGTTGGCAGTTAGAAAAAAGAAAGGAAAAAAGAGGGATAAAGCATAAAAATTAGGAAAGGTTAAAAAATAGCTGACAAGCAAAATAGGTTAAAAAGAATTGAAGTAAAATTCAGAAAAATTTAAAAAAGCTCGTCGAGCGAACGGAAAGCGTAGCACAGAACCAGAATAGAAGTGGAGAAAAGCTAGAAAAAGCTGACAGATAAAAGAGACGAGAGAAAAACAATAAAATAACCAAGGTAAAAATTGGGGAAAACTAAAAAGAGAACGGGCGGGCAAAGGAGGCACGAAAAAAGCATGAAAATTGGGAAAGTTAAAACAGTTTATCGAACAAAAAGAACGGGAAGTGGTAAGATCTAACAATGTAGAATGCTGGAAAAAAATATTGTTAACTGGTAATTTCGCCAACTTTCCTACATTTATTTCGTACAGGCGAAGATTCGGCATTCGATCGACAAAATATTCGTGCAAGATCCAGTTCCATTACTCATGAAAGACAGTCTCCGAGTGTGTATTTCTTTCGGTAAAATACTATTAAAAGTTCTGTGGAGAAGCAGGAAATCCAGATCAATTACCTTTCGGGAGAACAATTCGGCTTTAAGGCCGAGAACTTCGACGGTTGGGGGTGAATTTCACCGAAGAAACTTTCGAATGGAACCGAGTTGGATGTTTTATCGCGCGGATTATGATACGTATAGAGCAGCTTCTATCCAATAACTCTAGGTAGCTTCGTTAATTGCGCCAAACATCCAACGACCAATTCGATCGAACTTTAATCCGAATTAAAACCTCGTACAAAAGCGAATATTCCTTCAGCTATCGCGTACAATGTATATTTTCTGTCAAAAGCTGCTTTAAATCAGGCTGATTAAAAGTATCTGCGTTTCTGACACGGCACAAAGGCGACTCGGTGTTTGAAGTCGTAACAATTTTACGAACGATATTTTAAATGGCAACTGAGTAGTAATTTTACAAAAGAAGATTTCAAGCGTATTCCCAAAAGAAATCATCTTTAAAAACTCGTCGCGCTTTTGGAAAAGCAAGATAGAGGCAACGTTTTTATATACGTTTCGCCAGGATCGTCAAAGAGCCACGAAAGCAAGAATCGTCGGACTTTGAGGTACTTTTTCCAAGAATCCACGGCGCATTTATCAAGATACCGACAAAGCGAAGGCAAGCTGGTCGTTAAATGTGACTGAAGAAACTCTTTCAGGACGCTGTCAGATTAACAACGAAAGCTGCAGATTTACAGGGAAGAAGATGGAACCGTATTTGTTCGAGGAATTGTCGTGGCCAGAAGCGGGGAAGAAGGCACTTTAAATCGTTTAATCCGCTTTATTACCGTTATTTCGCTTCCTCTTTAATGTTCTGGCTAATTTTTATTGCGATCTAAGAGAGCTCGTGTGTTCACTCTCTGTTCGAATCTCACTGGTGTTTATTAATGAGATTAGGGAAATGGGAACAGCTCGTTTGGACATCTTAAGCGTTACTGTTCTCTCGAAAAACAGACTCCCACGGGCATTCTAATCTCCTTTAATTCCGCCCGACGATTCGAGCGCGGTACACTCGAGACTCGAATGTTCCTTTGAACGCAACCTAAGACGTTTATAACAATAGCATTTAAATAGCTAAGTTAGGATCGAATTTTCATTGCGTGACAACAAACTCTTAACTATTAAACAACCAATCGCAAGGAAGTCTTCCCGATTCCTTTATGAACGAAAAAGAACGACGTGAAAATACAGAGAAAAACATTTTCTTTACCAAAATTATGTTCTTTTACATTTCTACATCTTTCTTGGTTATCTAACGTTATTGGAAACAATAAGAAAATTTATCGTCATAAGGAATAAAAAAAAACAGTGCTATTCCTTCATCCTAGCAATGGAGGAAAATATAAAAAATTATAAAGGACTATTACCGTCTCTCATCCCAAAGCACACGTCGAACGATGCTGTGAAACCTTTTAATTTTACCTTCCCGATAGCTTGCAACATTCGCTTATTTTCAACTACCTTTCCCGAAGTAGGTACGTGTACCTGTTACTCTGCAACCTCCTCGCTTAAGATGGATCATCAATTTACCCCCGCAGGATAAGATTCACCTAGCGAAAAGTGGAAAAGGGGGTAGAGTGTAGCATCTTGGATGCTGATTGAACAACGCCAGCTGAGCACGAGTAATCAAGTTCACCGTGAAGATCGGGCACGTTCGACCGGTCTCTCTCGCTTCCGGTCAATTGCCAGGGTTTATCTAGAGCGTCCAATAACGCGGATCTCCTCGCTGGCGACTGGTGGATCGTTTCAATGGATTTACACAGTGTTCTGTTGTTTCTAACTCGATGTTCGAGCTTCGACGAGACGAAGAACCGCGGTGACGAGAACAACGTCGCGTATATCGTACGATGGATGCTGCAATGCTCGAAGTATTCCCGATAGAAATATGAAACTGGCCGGGGCCTCCGACCGACGGAATTCAACGAGTTACGGTTCGGTCCGGTGCGGTTAATATCGAAGGAAATTTACATTTCCGTTGGAAATCAACAGTTCGATAGGAAATCCCGTTGGGTATTTCAAGTCGCTGGTAAAAGCGGGCTATTTTTGTTTCTCGCTGGCCGGTTCGCTCGTTCTTCTACGCCTGCGGATATTTCTCGACAACGATGACGCGCAGGACCTTTCCATTCGATCGAACTACGAGGTTCGGGTCGAACCACGGAGAAAGAGGAACCTTCGTCAGGATTATTTCAAAATTTCAGCTCTGCTGCACGATAATTCACCAATTAATACCATCAACGATCTGACAAGATGCGAGTTGCAAGTTTCTCATAATTTTACAATTTTACTTCGGACTGGATAATCGGATAATTTGTCCTTTGGACAATTTACTTTGCAAAATTGCTTTTGTTTTAACATCCGCTTTGTTGCTACAACGCAAGAGAGTTTATCGATATCAAATTTTTGCGACTTGTGACTTGTCAATTTTCTCTAACGATATTATTAGTACGGCGGTATTGTGAGCAGTATCGTACGCGTACGAACGGTGAAACTGTTAAATATATCCAGGAACATTTATCTCGAAAGTTCGAGGGACAAACTTTCCCTTGCTCCTCGAATTGTTCGATCGAACGGCAAGAAGCTTTTGTTTTTCGGCTGACCACGGGACAGCAACGTCGATAGAACACTTTCAGCTCCTCCGCCTCTTCAAACGTTCAATTGTTTTTCACTCTCAGTGCTAATACACAGAGTTTTTCCTGTGTTTGTACGTGCGTTATCGTAAGGATACTTGCTCGATTAATAATCTCGCTGTTATCGTACACATCTTACGTTCTCGTTACTGTTTCGACTTTATCATTCTCAGTCATCGGATTAATTTATTCGGCATAATCTACATCGATTCTAGAAGTCAACTTTTGAACATAGTTTGCACGTGCGCTACTGTAAGGACGCTTACTCGTTTAATAATCTCATTGTTGTATCGTACATAGCTTAAGTTCGCGTTATTGTTTAGACTTTATCGTTCTCAATCATCAGACCAATGTATTCGGCGTAACGTAAACACGCCAATTGCAGAAGTCAATTTTAAACACAGAGATACGAAGATAGAGCGCGCGAGCGAGCTGAAAAGCGAGATAGAAAGGGAAAGAGAAGAAATAAAAATAGGCAGCGTGTCTTCTTGTCTAATAACTCATGCAGTTTCATATGGTAAATGTATAAGTGTAACATTGATCAACAAGCGGCGTCGATATGCATATTTGATTTGACAAGGACGAAAGACGCCTCCGTGCAACGTTCGCTTTCTACTCTCATATCGCATCCGCTTACACGGCAACATACGACCCGCTTGCTCTATCTTTATATCTCTATGATTTTAAATAAATCGTCGACCGTCTTCTGTTCCGTAGCGAAATTACTAACGCACGCCGTTGCATATATCCTGAGTGTGTCTGCTTAACAAATTCCATTATACGTCTGAAACTCTCGCGTTAGATAGATTCAGGTCGCGTTCGTGATGGATCGTTCTTAACTTATCGTACGGTTGGTAATAATACTCCGGAAGATTCCGTCCAATTTCACGAGTAAATGCAGCGAGTCACCGGGTTCCGAAAAACCGAGCCAGCCAGTGTTTTCGTTTCCTCCTAACAGGGACAGATTCCATTGGAAAAGATAAATGGTGACTCTCTGTCTAGAAGCGCGCGTCTCTGAACAGCTCTTTTCGCTATTTTCCTTTCGAATTTTTCCATTCTCGTTTGTGTCGCGGATAATTCGCCGTTGAAAAGCCACGAGCTAGCTCCGACCGTGGAAAACTCCCGCGAATCTTAAACACACCGATCACCTTTCTGCTCGCATAGATTACACAGATTGCGGATCGACGTTGCGTTAATACAACGTTTCGTTTGTACTTTCGTTTCGATCAATTTAGATTATTAAATCCTATTTCTCCACGCTGCGACTATGAAAGGGAATTTCAAGAATTTGCTCGATATTTCTCCCGTTACTATTTCACCTTCCGTTTAAATTACGGCGCTACGATATACCGCTATTTTGACGTTTGCTAATGATGTTTACGCAGCTCTGGCGCATTACTTGCCTGCTCCATCCTTAACGATTTAAGCAGCGTCGATCTAAATACGTTTCACCTTTTATCGCATTCAAAGCGAACGACCGGCTTTCCCTCAAAGGGACGATACTTCTTTCTCTCCTTCGTCCCTCTTCCTCTTCCTTTGACCCCGTCCTTGTTCTACTTTCTCGGTCGATGGTATCGTTAACCGCGGTGTGTACCAACGCTCGCGTCGAAAGTCCCGAGCTAAAGCGATATTGAATTCTAGCGAGTTTCTAAAGGCAAAGAAACGCCGAAAAAGGCTGGTCATCCGCTCGCCAAGTCAGCAACTTTGACGTAAGGCGAAACTCTTTGCCTTCGTTCTTTTTCCTATCTCACTGTATCGCGAGGCGAGGTGGATAACGCGCGGTTCTCTGTCTCGCACAGACGAATCAATTTATTAGATTTCAGTCGTAGAATTGACGTATTATAATGAAGACAGTTTGCCAGAGATAGAGATCGATTTGTGTACCTTTTTCGTTCCCTATAATCTCGTTTGGCGATACAATCTTCTTACAATTTGTTCCACTCGTCTCTCGTCTGTTTTTCTTCGATCTTTCTTCTTGGTAATCTATTTTCCTTTCTCTTCTTGGTCAGCTCTGCGAGCAAAGCGAGTACGTCGATATAGGTCGGCCTTAGGAGATCAAGAATAGAAGCTTTCTGATTGCACTAGGAGCAATGAAATTTGTCTGGAATTACAGGAAGATTCAAAATATTTCGTCGAAGTTGCGGCATCGATATGTCGAGCGAAGAATTTCAGGCGGCAAATATCGGGATGGCAATAACGAGCAAAAAGCTCGGTTAAGGGATCTGCAGGTATTTTTATCTTCTCTCCTGGCGAGGGTTTCTTTCGTCGCGATCGAACGCAAGTGACAATTCGAAGCGACAAATGACGTCTTGTAGCGAAGTTTTAACTTCCACGGGTAGCTTTGGTTTTATAGAATTCCCAGGCGGCACGTCGCGTCCGCCTTTTTTGTTCCCGACTGGCGCACGAACTTGGAAGAAATAACTTTAATTCACCGCGGGAACTCGGAAATCTATTAAAGAAAGATCCGATCGTCTTTAAAGAACGTTCGTGCTCGTGCAGTGGCAACGATTTTTTCCTTTTCTCTTTTCTTCTTCCTCTTCTTCCTCGTTCCTTCTTCGCTGACATCTCTTCGGTTCCATGAGCCTCGACTTTTACGTTTTCTCGCGACGTCGAGCTTTATTGCGCACTCGGCGGTGGAAACAGATCGCGTCGAGTTTCCCGGCAACGGAAGCGCCGCCCTCCGTTTCACGGGGAACGCCGAATACACGGCGAGTCTATCAACTTGCAGAACTGATTTTTTCTAAGAGTATAGGAAACCCGTACAAAACCGTGTACCTAAGGTTGTCTATAATTTTTTAATCTACGAAGCAGATTGTATTTTTTTAAATGCCTTCGCAATGGACACGAAACAAATAACATAGAAATAGGATTATGCAGTTCAAACTTAACATTCAGCAGAACTGACTTTTTCTAAGAGTATAGGAAACCCGTACAAAACCGTGTACCTAAGGTTGTCTATAATTTTTTAATCTACGAAGCAGATTGTATTTTTTTAAATGCCTTCGCAATGGACACGAAACAAATAACATAGAAATAGGATTATGCAGTTCAAACTTAACATTCAGCAGAACTGATTTCCTCTAAGAGTATGGGAAACTCGTACAAAACCGTGTACCTAAGATTGTCTGTAATTTTTTAGTCTACGAAGCAGATTGTATTTTTTCAAATGCCTTCGCAATGGACATGAAATAAATAACATAGAAATAGGATTTTGCTGTTCAAACGTAACATTCAGATGAACAATAAAATATCTTCGAGCGACGTACATCGTATTTCCAGTGACGATACACCCAAGAGTCATTTTCGTTATCATCTCTTCCAGATTCGCTGTAGCCTTTTTTATTATTTTGTAACAATACAAATGTATTTTGTAATAAATTTCTATTGAAAACTACTTCCATATAACGAGAAGTGACTGTCAAGTAGCCGTAGTTGTGATTTTTGTAATTATTAGTACGATATATGGCTTTACACCTCGATAGTCGACCTTGTACAGGTTTTCTCTGCTTCCATCGACCAAGAGAGATCACGAGTTTTCAAGCTGCGTGGTTCGATCGTGGTTACATCGTCGACGAAATGACTATCAGAATGATATCCGTTGGCCCGTGGAAATTCCCAGTAGAAATCACGGCGTGAACGGTCGTCGGTATTCGGTTCGCGTGGCCGATGAAAAATTCGTGAAACGCATTCGTATTTCCTGGACGACCCTTCTCTGCCTCTTCTGTTCGCAAGGAAATAATCCGTGCTCGATAGAGAAGGCTTGGCACAACGTTCTCTTTGATAAAAGAAGCTGGGGATTTTTTTGCCAACCCCGATGGAGCCAACGCCGCTGAATACAATTTTGATACTTCATGATGAGAGCACGTGTTCGGGTTCGCTTATATTTCTCCGAGCCTGCGGGTTTCGCGAGTCATTTTTATTCTCGCGAAGCGGAATTTTAAAACGCCAGAGTAAGTGGAGTTCGTATTTGCGCAAACTGTTACTTCGTATTTGCCAAGAGGTTAATGAGATAAAAAGTTACAGATTGGTCGTAGTATAATAAGTAGACCGGGAATATTTACGCATATTCATATGACTATGGAACGTAAGTAGAAAATGTAATACGCAATGTTGCAAATATAATCCTGCACCCACATAAATGATTACAATTGTAGCGATACAACGAAGACAATAGTCACATAGATATGTTTCTACTTGAATAAAAGTCAATTGTAATCGAAACAGCAGAACTTTAACGATTCTCCGATAATCAGAGATTCATCTAGCGTTAAATTTCCTGCGTATAAACTTTTATCAACGACACACGACTGCGATATATACATATATAATGAAACAGAGGGATACGAAATTGCAAAAGAAAAGCGACACGTCTAACGTTAATTCCGCGTCGTTCCTATATTCATTGGTACGTTCAAACGGTTTCCAGTGCCTCGCCATTCCTTTGCATCTTGTCTATTCCATATGCATAGGTAGAAACTATGAATGTTTAAAGTTTAATAAAAATTCATGCTCCGTGAAGCCAGATCTTTCCGAAGCGTCTTATGTGCTTCCTCGTTTAAAAATTGTCGGCTGCGTTCATAAAAAGCTTCTTTGCCGCTGACGGTTCTTGCCGCTTCTTTTCTCCTCTACCTTCTTCCTCTTCGTTTGATACACGGCCTGGTGTATCGGACCGGAATGCGATCCAAGTCTGCACTGCTTCTCTGTCTTCTCCCTTGTCCTCCCTTGTACACCGTGTCCAGCATCTTTGTTTTCATCGTACAAACGATCGGACCAAAGTCAGCCCAGAGAGTCGAAGGAATCGCGACGATTTAAATCTCTCGCGCGTGTACACTCGACGCGAACGCGAGACCCACCGCCTTCCTGTATGTTCTTCCGACGTAGAGGCTTGGTTTGCACTGTGTCTAACTACAGTTTCGAGAGACCAAGCGAGCACAGACGTGTTCGCTTCCGTCTAGCACCGTTTGAACTTGAACAAACGTCGGATCACAAAGAGACGGCGGGCTACGCGGCACTACACAGAACAGCAAGCTGCCGCACACACAAGGAGTCTCGGAGAAGTGTGTTCGAGCAACTTGTATTCCCAAAGGTGCACAAAGGAGACCTCTTTCACTGGGCTTAAACCCGTGACAAAGGTCAGAAACAACGATCGGAATCTTGTGAAAATTAATTTAGCATCATCGCGTAATTAATGTACAGCTACCAACGCTCCGGCCACTATGCGAGTATTGGTCTCACGGACGGAACTTTGGCAGCCATTGCATTTCACTTGCTCTGCTCTTTGGTATCTAGTATTTTGCCTGGTAATAATACTTATTGTATCTAGTATTCTAGCTATTAGTTGAACGTTGATCTTTTCTATTTCTACATAAAATTTCTTTTTAAAGTTTGATTTGAAATTCGGAAGATTCTCTATGTTCGTAGAATTGCCTCTGGTTGTTCGTTTTAAGAGAACAGCAATATACTATTCGTCGAATGTCGTCTTCGAACATTTACACAATTTTGCAATCGAAGGATCCTTCGGCGTGTCGCACGATCGAATTATCCAGCTTTCAGCTCCGAGAACGTTTTAACTTGCTTTCGTAAAACGTAACGCGTATTGCCAGCTGCGAGGTAAATTTTATAGTCCACGCAGACCCAATGAAAAATTCAGTGACCCCGTGAGAAATCGAACCCTACCTGCTTGTAGGAAAACCGAAACCTCATTCGCTACGTATATCATCCAGACGACCATATCTCTTGCTCTACCCTTATTCGCTCTTGCCAAACACGAATTTCTACACGCCGGAAACTTGTTTGTCAACGCCATTCTCGCAATATTTTCAATTCTTAATTTAATTATCGCCGATTACTCCCACGACTCGACGTTCCCGCTCGAAGGAACGTTCGAAGGGAGGAAATTGCACGAACCACGCCTCGTTGACGCTCGCGCTGGTCGAAGGGCGTCTTTCCGAAAAATCCCGGAGCTGGGAACGGAAACACAGCGGTATTGCGGCGTCCGGTGTCCGGCGTACGTGTAGTGAAAGCGGCGAGTTGCTGGTGACGCGGAGGACCGTTCGGCAAATAGCGGAAGAAAGACGAGGAAGACCGATACGAGGCTTGTAATTTCCTGCGCAGTGAGAAAAGCAGGAATGTACGTTAATTGGCGTTCATCTGGAAACGGTTTACCAACACCAGCGACTAGCAACACTCTCGGTGAGTAAGAGGGTGCACCGAAGAGGTGGGTCAAGTCAGATGGGATGATCGTGCGAAATGGCTGGTAGGGGAGAAGCTAATTATCCCGCGGGAAAAATTCCACGGGGCCCAGGAGGAGCAAGGGGAAAACGGCAACGTGCAACGAATGTTCTAACATTTCTCGGCCGGGCAGCATCTCCATAACTCTTGAACGAGATTGTTAATTGGATTTTTTTTTCTCCTCGCCACGCCACGGCGTTTCATTATAACACGCCCACTCCCGCGCGCCTCCTCTTCGTCCTGTCTCGCTCAACCTTCTCTCCGCCAACCCTCTCGTTCTTCTTTCTTGGCAATTGTTTTGCCCTATTTGTTCTCTGCTCTCCGACATCTTCCCCATCCTCCCGTCTTCTGGCGTCTACTCATTTTTCATTGGTCCTCCGCACGCTCTTCCTTCTGATTCTTTTCTTGACCTATTTGTCCATCGCAGCTGTTTTTCTTTTCCCTCTCTGCCGTATGTTCCACTTGATAGTGGGCTGCCTCGGCCATTTCCTTTTAACAGCTGCTCCTTTTCATACCTTTTTATTCATGCTCACCTCAGCCGCGCGCTTTATCACCAGCGTCTCCGCCGAACGCGTCGCGGCTTCTCCGGACGTTGTCATTTCCTCTTGATCGTTCCGTAATGCCACGTCGTAGCGTAGAAACGTCAAATGGAATTCAGCGGTGACGTTCGGCCGGAAACGAACCTAGCAATAGACATAGGTATCCAAGCTGAGCTTGCAACGACCGTGAAACTCTTACGGACGACCGCTTCGTGCTACGTTCGTTGCCAAATTGTACGAAGAATTCTCTCGAGCTGTGCTACCATAGGCTAGTTGCAGCGGTACACGTATCCCTAGACATAAAGTAGCAAGGATGTCTCGAGACAATGTGAGACGCTTGGGAGTAACGTCGATTCGTTCCGGGACTGGTTTACGGTCTTCCTGTAATGATTTATATCGTGTCATGTATGAGGTTTATTATGCTGTAAAGGAAACTCCATTACTTGCCAGCTCTTTTTTTAATATATTGGTTACTGCACCTGTATTTCTCTTTTTCCATGAACCAATAAACCAGTTTGATAACCGACGAGGACGAGTAACCAGTCGATTGTACATTTTTTGGGACACGATAGCTTGTTCATTTAAGGATTGCAATCTTTTGAAATGTCGTCTCGTCTCTGTTAAAATCAATGATATTTTACGTTAATTGATGGATCTCAGAAAAATTGGATATTCAAACGAGATATACATAAATCCGATAAAGAAACTCCTCGTTGGGAACGAAGGATATACGTAAATACTTTTTGTAGCCACTGTAGGTTCTGCATATAAGTAAAGTTAATATTGTTCTTGCAAACGTTTAACTTTTCAAACAGCTCGACTTCACGTAAGCCGATTAATCAGCACAAGTTTCTGTACACGTCTTACTCTGACTGTGCGTCGTAATGAGTAACTATCCTCGACCAAACCATCGAGTTTAACGTTCCTCCGTTTGTCGATAGCCAATTACGTAATCCCAGCCCTGTATTCGCTAAGTCTTTAACGGTAACAGCATCGAAATCGGCACGGCTTCAAAGCGACTTACGCAACTAACGATTCGTAACAGTATCGTGTGCTTGAGCACCCGTAACCGGAGAAACGTGCCAAAGGAACGTAAATTACATCGCATACAGACCGTATATCGGTCTGTTCGTGTTTCTGCACCGACTTCGATTCCCTCGTATCCGGCTGCGACTCAGGAAATGAAAGTCAAAGCAAAAATCGGAGAACGAGAGCTGCGATGGTAGTCAGACGATGAGACGCGTCTCTTGGAAACGAAGATCTCCGGAAACCATATTCGTGTCGACGCGCATCTCTTCCCCGGTTGGAGAAAGAAAATCGAAATCAACGGAGAAGTTCCTCGTTAAAGTCGACGAGACTTCATATCCGCACCAAAGATCGCTGGCCGGTCTAGTGATCGATACTTCGAAGCTGTTCGAACCAAACCACCTTCCCAATATGTTTCGACGTGTTTTAATGGAGGTTTCGTGGCACGATCTATTTTCTAGAGTTTTCTGGACTCTGGTTCAGATTCAATAGTGCAATCATCCCCTACTTTGGCGACGGAGAATGCATTTATGAAGAATTTCAATTTGTAAAGAAGGTTAAGGGTGAGCAGAAACGTGAAAAAATATAGCATATGAAATACTAGAAGTAAAACACATGTTATGATATTTAGAAGATGCGACGTACAATAGCGGACAAAGGAAATCTCGCGATCGGTATGCGTGATATACGAGTACTGGTAACTTTCACGTTAAATATTTTTTATCACGTTAGTCATAGTCATTTATTCCAGGGTATATATTTATTCGTGGCTCGAACATAATTTCATTTTCTCTTATTATTCAAAGTCGTTTTTAAAGTACAGTAAACTACTATTTTTTAAACTACAGTAAAACTTTCTCTTGTCCATTACTACGTGTTTCATTCAAGTAATCATCTTTCTCAATATCTGATGAAATATGGATTTGCATAAAAATATTTATCGTCCAATTGTAGTTATCTCCAACTGAAAAGTTTCAATTTTATTTGAGATATAATTCCGCTGCGAATATCCTTACGCATCGCCGTTTGCGTCGCACATTTTTCATTCAAGAAACAAGTACACTTATGGCCATTTTATCGCATCAAAGGGGTTGGATGAGGGATCGAGCCAATTTATAACGGTCGTGAAATCGTAGATTACCTTTCACATCCTCGATATTCATGGTCATGAGGAATAATAATTTCGAGCATAACCTAACCGCGTTGTCGAATTCGGAGGATCGTGGTTTATAAACACGTACGATCGACGTATGGATACGCAACAAGTACCGAGAATACAAATGTTTAATTTCTAAATAGATACGTGTTCGATCATTTCCTTCTACAAATATTCGTGCTAACGATCGCCGATGATTAACGAAATCGGGAGAATAAAGAATCGTGCTTGTGCTCACGAGCGAAAAAAGCAAGTCACGCGTCTCCGCTATGATATTTACGACTTTAACGATCTCATTCGCGGAATAAAGCGTTACGCGATATCGCGTTTTATTAAAACGCGTGCCGCGGTCTTTTTTTTTACCGCCGTTCGTTCGTAAAATTCTGGCCGAACCGGCCTACCCGTGTAGCAGGTAAATATGATCGTTCCTTTGTTCGGCGTATCGCGAGCATTAATCGGCCGATTTCAATCCTCGTGGACATCACGCGCCTCGATGGAAACGGATGGTCGTTAATAAAGCCAAACCAGGCCACAAGTAAAATAATATCGTTTTTAGTGGAATTGTTCCGTGCAATATGCGCGAGGAAAATGGGAGATTTGAATAGCGAGAGATAATCTTCGTTCGGTTTCGCTGCATCGCCGGCAATTGGTCTGGCTAGTAGAATCAGATTGTGTCTGGTCAGACACGTATATCGCGTGTACACATTGTACATAGAACGCTGATTTGAAAGAAAAAAGGGAAGATAATCGCTTTCGTTAAACTGTCAGCGGTATCAGGTCAAACATATACGTTTCACGTGTACATGGAATATCGGAGATTTAAAGAAGAAAATTGACAGTAGGTTTGACGAATCGTTGGCGGTGAATCTAGATAAGTAGAATGACGTAGCGTTTGGTCCGACTAGCAGAGTGAACTTTTATCTGATCACTGGATCAGACACATATATTTTGTGTGTACATGAAATATTAAGGATTTAAAGAAGAAAGAAAGATATATCTTAATCGATTCGATTAACTATTGTCAGTAGCTTTGAACAAGTGGAATAGAGTCGTGGTTGACTACTACAACTATCGAGAATTCATCTGATCGATTCTAGCGTTTCTTAGTTCCGAAATTTCAACTGAAGTTCCTGGAAAGTTAATTCCTTTGCAGGCGAATTTTACACGCTCAGATATATTTCTCGTGAATGGTACTTGAGTATCATACATACCTTTTTACGTTAGAATGCTTTGGATTTGTTTTTCATTATCAAATTATCCAACAAATATCCTTCCAAATGTCTATCATTGCTGGATCATGTGACAACTCAAAATTTATTCTTCCTACACAGATATTCTTCAGTATATCAGCAACAATGTATTCATAATTCATACTATTCATAAATTGATTAGAATTCACGTTAAGCTGATTCCTAGATTGCCAATAATTTTCATCGTGTATCGCTTTGATCTCTCGGACGATTTCAATATCGGAGGGCTACATCCGCACCGTCATAGTAATAACACGCGCTTCAAAAAGTCGCGTGATCGTCTACGATCCTGCCGAATTTCTGGCGCATAGATCGCTACGACAGCGAGGAACGTTAAAAGCTCGAAACGCGGCGATGCCAGATAAAACGCGCGCAACTCTCGGAGAATGCTACTACGTGGCGCGACACGCCATTGTCCCACGACAGCTGGCATAGTTTTATCTTAATATATATCTCCCTTTTCGTGTTGTTGCGTGCGCTTAGCAGGAGGAGACGCTCGGTTCGCGGCCAAAAGCGTCCACCGTCCATCGTTTATTTCTTTCCTGACACTTAGCTAAACGATGGAGTTTCAAGCGCAGAAAACTCGCTGAAACACGAGGCCACGCGTATCTTGAGTTTCGCGAAAGCCAAGTGGAAAAAGCGGCATCGTGGATTTATGGAAACGCAGAATAGCGATATTCTATCGAAGCCAGTGTCGTCGCTACAGACGTTCTTTATCCGGTAGGGTGTCGATTGTTCGTGGATTTTCAAACGTGAAGCACGATTTCGAACGATAGCTGATAGATCTCTTTATTGTCTACCGACAGGAAATTCTGTTTGCCATTCGACAACAATATGTGCTGGCGAATATTCGATCGCGTTCCACGTGCTACAGGTATCCACGCAACATGACATCCCCGTGAATAAACAGATGCTGCGTATCGACCGTGTTTTAGCTGCTCTTGTTTCCCCTCTTCCCTCCTTTTCGCAATTTTTCTAATGGAATGAAAAGGAAATCTCTCTACAGAGACAGTATCGCGGTTTGACGAATTAATTTCTATTATTTACTTACGAGTATTTCTCTTTCGATCGACTCTGTTTCCATTCCATACGCACTGCGTTACCACCATTAAAAATAGATTTTGTGACCGAGTATCGAGCCCGAACGTTGAACGATAGTGTTGTCTAAATTCTCTCTATAATTTGAAGGACCATTCTGAACCTGAATGGAACGTATCGAACGAGCGAGTGCGAGTGATTGGTGACTAGTGTGCTTCGTTCATTAGCGCATTTCTAGTTTTGCTATACGAGCCTTGTACTTGTTGTCGACGCTATACTATTTCCACTTTTTATTCTACGTATCTCCTGCAGCTGCGTTTTCAATATGATAGAATCGCTCTTGTACGAACTTCATTTGTTTTAGTCACTGTTTGGTTAAACAGTAACTAAAAAACTGTCGAATGAAAAATTATAGGCCGGAATCAATGGACCTTTATTACGTCAATTAATAATTAAGTGTGTTTAACTATTCTCTGATATATTCTGTTAGACTTTGAATGATTCTCTCAAATTCTGACTGCACCACGAAACTCTAATCCTCGAAAGTAATATCTGTCTCGCCAGATATAAATCCAGCCTAACGGCGAGCATTGACGATAAAAAATATAATACGAAAGGATCGAAAGTACTTACCTATCACCGTTAAATTGACTTTGGAGTTTCGCGTCTGGCCGATCTGGAAATCGACGCGACACCTGTAGATGCCAGCGTCCTCTTCCCTTATATGGTCCACGCCGAGTTCGGCCGGTTTCTTGTCCGGCATGAAATACGCTCGATTCGAAAACACAGTGTCGTCCGACCATCGTTCGGCAATACCAAAATCCCGATCCCTCGCATCGACACTAAACGAACATACGATAATTTAAAAGAAAAACGACTGAATGAGGAAACAGCAACAGTGATTTATTAAAATATTATATTTAGATTAAAAAAAAAAGAGAAGCGGCTGTTCTCATACGACGACTCACATTGAAGTCTCCGGCAACCCAATCGCGCTACATTTTCAGGCACTTCATAAGCTCATTTTTACACATACGCAACTGTATTTCACGTGGTATTACGCATATTCTCCGAATCAATCCTCAAATTTATACAAAAAAAAAAGAGAAGCGGCTCTCATACGACGACTCATATTGAAGTCTCCAGCTACCCAATCGCTCTGCATTTTCAGACACTTCATAAGCTCATTTTTACCACACACGCAACTGTATTTCACGTGATATTACGCATATCCTCTGAATCAATCCTCAAATTTATACAAAAAAAAAAAAGAGAAGCGGCTCTCATACGACGACTCATATTGAAGTCTCCGGCAACCCAATCGCTCTGCATTTTCAGACACTTCATAAGCTCACTTTACACACACGCAACTGTATTTCACGTGGTATTACGCATATTCTCTGAATCAATCCTCAAATTTATATATCATTTATTCGCGCAAAATTATAATACTAGATACGATGTTACCTCTTCGTGATAATATAATAGGAACGTAATCTAACAATGGTACTGGTCCTCCAACAATGATCCGCTTACTCGAGCGAGACACAAGGTACTAGATTTCGTATGAAGTTTGCAGAGCACCGAAGACGAGCGTAGAAAACGGTGCCGAAGTTTTATCATAATTATTTTAATTAACGTCACGAGCGGATAGACGTATGCCCGGAGTAGCGCGCTGAATAAATGAAACTACCATGAGGTAGAGCGAATGAATCAGACAGTTTTAAATGTAAACGTCGGACGTGCGCGTTTTAAGATTCCCATTAGTTTCGGCGTTAGTGCGACCAGCTCCTTCGTACAAAAGGTGGACGTATTTGAAAAGCAGCGCACGGCTACGGACAGAGTCGCGATAAAGACGGACTTACGAACATGAACTGTAGCGCGAGCGCCCCTCATTCGTTTTTTAAATATGAAATTACTAAATTTACTAAATAATGAATTTTCTAGTACTATTGGGAAAACAGGACTCATCTGCGGTGACGCAGTAGCATCGTATTTATTATTTTTTCGATAGAGGTAGACAATTTTAACAGAGAAAATTAAAGGTTGAGAAAATAAGAACTATCGGGAAAAACTGTGGCGCACGAAGTATAGATATTTCCAGCATAATGTAAAATTTATTTGCGAAATGTACCACTTCTATGCAAGGAAATTTATTAATTCTAACTTGTGACTCGTTGAACATAGTAACATCAGTTCGCTTGTAGAAGAAAGTTCAAAATGCAGACACGTTTATGTCGTTATTTCCGTGTCGTTCATGCGTTATGCTGTTAAACGAGCGGCAGCTTTAACTCTGAAACATAACCAACGAAATCACATCGGCGAATCATTGAAGGAGAAACTCCGGTTGACCGTCGCGACTCGTTCGACGTGGAATAAATTTTCTGTCGCGACCAGGCTGCTGCTTGCCTCGCTCGATATCGGCCACACTAACCTTGCGCCTCGTCCACGACCTGCTTCATCAGGCTGTCGTGGCCAGATAGAGAAACGACCCACGGCTATTCGATAGTGCACATAAAGAACTATGTACACATTGACCTGTTTCTTACCTGTAAACGGATGTACCGAGGTCCTCGCGGTACCACAGCACTAGGTGCACCGAATCGCCTTCGTGAGTGGTTGATATGTCGCAGGGAAGGTACGTTGGATCACCGACAAGCGCCACGATGTGCGATATCGGGACTGAAACAGAGAAAAATACGAAACTTTTACTGACGATGCCGATTTCTCGTCAATTTGGACAAATCTATGATAATTCGCCCGAAGGAAGAACAACCAGTTGTTAGAAAAAGATCAGGCGACGACAGTGGTAGAAAATTGAACCAATATATTCAATTCAGAGTTTGAACAACGAGCAACATTAATTTCGCGAGAGATATGACAAATTCGGCTAAGACGTATTAATTAGGAATATTTATTAGAAAAACGTTGAGTATCTACGTTTATAATAAAGCGTAATTATAAGCAGCGAAGAAACCTATGGCGAAGGAGCAATACTAAATCTGAAGCAAGTTAAGATCTTGTACTATCCTTGTGAGCTAATGGCTCGTGGTCTAATGCTGCTTAATTTTCGAGGCAACGCAAACTAACGCTTCCTCCACGGTATTATGTAACTTTCGAGTACTGGAATAATCGTTTTGCAATGACAACGAGAGACGTTGGAGTTTGAAGTTACTAAGAAATGTTGGAGTAGGAGATACAGGATTTTTCGTATGTTAATATACGTCAATGAGATAGTATCGCATGAAACGCGTTGAAAGGCTAAGAACTTTCTGATGGAAACTTGTCAGTCGCGTAATCCGGAATGATGATTTATATTTCGCGAGTCCCTCGGCTCGGATGAAGCAACGAACTTAAGATTTATGGGCCGCCTTCTTCGAAAGCAGCGACTCGCGCAGCGTCTCCGTAATGCACACCTGCATGTTTATGCGGCCGAGTGCCGCGGACCACATGCAAAATTCAAAAAACCGATCCAGAAGATATTGTCCTCGGAGGACGTATTTTCCAGAAAATAATCGCGATTTATGCTTTACTTTGAGAGTTGTAAATGGTAACGTATTTAGTTTAAGCCATTTAGTTTAGTGTATTTAATTGAACTATGGGAAAGGAGACATGAACGTGTCGGGACTTTGACAGAATTTTGCGCTTTCCGATTTATTTTATCCTTTCTATGTGCCGAGAAATTTCAAACTTGAAAACCGATAGTGCGTATATTTAAATAACTTAAAAATAAGCACGTACATTTTTAATAGTTTCCAATACGTTTCTATTTGACTAGATATCCTTAACATATATAAATTCTCCAATGGTCTATTCACAGAATTTTTCCAATTTAACTACATTTTCCTTACAGGCAGTTTTCTACAGCCTTTGAAAAATTATATTTTAGAGGAAGTATTTCTTTCTCGGCGCTCATTAAGACCACTCAAAGTTTCAAACGTTCCTTCTCCAACGCTTTATGTACGATCATTAATTTCTCGAAAGTTCGGCTAGGAATTCCGAGAGTTGACTTTTCCGACGAGCCGAGGAAGTCACGCGTCCTTCGAAAAACGCAATACTCCTTTACGCAATACGGAAGCTCGTTTCTCGGTCGAAACGCCACCTCTGTGCTCCGCGGTCCGCACGAAAACCCTCCTACTTAACCGGTTGTTCGGAAAACAAAAACGAAAAGAAAGGAAACGGAGGAACAGGAAAGAAATACACGAAATAAAACGAAACGAAGACGCTGTACTCGTCGTCGTTGTTGGGAAAACGAGTCTCGAGTTGTCCTCTAGTGACCCAGATGCGAACGTTCTGCGATTAAAGACGAGCGTACGAAATGAGAAATCATCGTTTTACATCGCGCTCGCGGCGCTGGAAGCATTGACCTCGCGATCGACGCGTTATTTTCGAAACAAATGGCAATAGCGCGCCCTACAACAATGATGAAACACGCGTAGAAACAAAGGGTAGCTGTTGGCTGGCCACGGACGCCAGTTATTTATCGCGTGAATGGTTTTAATCGCGTGGATGCTGCATCAATTCGCAGCCAATTTTCTGATTAACTGGGACGAGCCTGTTAAGAACGTTCGAACGAAGTTTGTTTACGCGATTCGACGGTTCTTCTGGGGCAATTTGTCAGGTCGTTAATTATCTTTTGACTCGTGCTATTACATTTTTTGCTTGACTATATTATTTCACTGACGAAATACGAGTAGATTCGATGAGCAAATTTGACTACTCACTCAGTGAAAGAGACATAGTTTTAGGAAATTCCAAGTATCTTTGCTTTCTTTTGAGAGACGCGAGTGTCTCGACAAGTCCGACCAGTTAACGCATCTACTACTGCGCGTATCTCTCATTCTGTACGAAAAATATTCAACGTAGAAAAATAGCTGACTGCTGTAACGTCTAGTCACCGATGTATCAATATCGTCGTTTAATTGATAGTTTGTGGATTTACCAAACACGTTCATTACATTCGACAATCCGCAGCGTTCGCACTCAACGATATAACATTACCGTGATTGCAGCTTCGTAAAAGAGATCCTATCGTATCACCAGAAAGGAAAAAGGGGTATCGTTTTGCTCAGAGATTCGCATTCGCTGCCTGAGAGCCTGTTTCCTCTCTGGCTAGGTTCCTTCAGCCTCCACGTCTGTTTCCGTATCCAACGAAGCCAGAAAAGAACGTGGTTTCAGCAAAGCAAGCTTTGGAGAAACGTAATACGCTTATCGCGTTTGTACTGACCACTGAAGATTCGTGATGCAACGTTATCATCCTTTACTCGCGAGCTTTCTTTCTCTTTCTCGAACGCGCGGCCGCCTCTTTTCGCATAATCGCGTCGCCACGGGAGCAACTGGCAATGAGCGAGCATAAAGCGCGCGCGTGGAACATGCGAGGTGAACACGCGAACCGCGCGAATATTTGCAGAACGACGACGGGCGTGTTCAAGCGGCTGAATGAAGTGGCGGAGAGCAACACTTAAGCAGGTTAAGATACCGGGATTAAGTGGTATAGGCCGGCACTTAGTCGGCAGATTCGATCGTGACCCCGTAACTTTCGTATCAAGTGGCGCGACTCGGCAATTAGTCGGCCGGCGCGACGTCTTAATGCGTATAATATCGAGAATTAAGCGGCGCAGGACGTGTAATTAACAGGTGCGCGCAGGAGTTCGTAGTATGGATTAAGTAGTACGTGTCAATAATTAGCGGCACGATAACTACACGCCTCACTGCCGAGATTAAGTAGAATAGATCCGTATCTGTCGAACCGGTGCGTGGATTATCATGCTTCAGTGACGAAGCTGTGTGAGTAGCGACACGGTTTGTTAAGGCTCCCGATGGTGTGGGATTAAGCACAGCTCTGTGCGTTCACTTTCCTGGCGGGAAGTCCCGCAGTAGAACAGGACGAGCTTCCGTCAGACAGCGATGATTTAATTCTTAGTCGGAATTGTTAAGTTGCAAGCGACGTACGGGGATTTGAATTACGTTCGCGTAATAATTAATCTGTAATCGTTTAAGTCGATTTATATTATTAGATTTTCTCTACAATGCTGTGGCTAGAATAGAGAATTCAAATTTTATGCGTCGCTTGGTTGTTTGCTGCTTAATCGAGCACTTTAATTCGTAATGCTCTAATTTTGTTCTTCGTAACTTGTAATTCGTTGAATTTTATCCGGGTCATTAAGCAGGAATTCAAATTCCTATCTTACACGAAGACCCGATTTCGAACGTAACTCGGTAAATCCTGATCTCCAACGACTGAACAACACCGTCGAATAAATTATTTCGGGGCAGTATAATCTGCAATCTTCTCTGACAGAAAATTGCGAATTCTGATTCCCCGTAATCTCCACTGCCATCTCCACGAGATCCAATCAAGTAATCGAACATTCATGAATTTCGCCTTGCCAGGTATAAAGAGGATCTCCCCATGGAAAATTAGGCCGCGCAATCCCATCGAATATTCTATTCTTCGAGTCCGCGGTGCAAGAGGAAATTCGAAACATTCGGCGTGGAAATTGACGAGAAGCTTCGTTCTTCGATCCAGCCCCGTCGATTTTCAGGCGATACCACCCCTTTACTTTCTCCTCAGGCTCCCTTTTCTCGAGCTCGTTCACCGCCTAGACGCGTCACATTCGAGAATATCGGCATACAGGTCGCGGCTCGGCCGCGTTATCCGACAGACGTTTATCATGCTCGCTATATTTGTCGGATTTCAAAGAGGCAAAATGAATAGAAATACACAGGGCTGGAGGAAGAAAGGGGACACAGGTCGCGAATCCTCGATTCGAATTCGTTCTTTCTGTCAGCCGGTGAAATATGATTACACTCGAGCGTTGCTTTATTGATATTCGAGCATGTTCCATGGGATACCAGCGTGACATTCGACACGAGCCGGTCGGTCTCGCCGTCTGCCTCGTGAAAATGGTTGGATCGATGTAACGCGTTTCGCGACCTCTTTTTTCCCTCGCGCCACCGCTGTCCGCTCTGCGGGCTTCATTTCAGATGCGAGGCAAATACAGTGGCGTAACGTAGCGTCTGATGGGAACATTTGTCACGCGGAGCAAGGATATCCGATCAGGTGAACCGATATGATAGCCGGCGGTAGCGAGAGGCATGGAATTTCGTGGAAGAAATATAGTTGCCGTTTATTGTTATCGTTTCACTCTTTCAAGGAATTGTTCCCTTTAAAGGAGCTTTAATTAGATTTTTAATTAATTTTCACTGCTCTGGAAGGAACGTATAATTGCTTCTTTGCAATTTTCCACGGTAGATGTCAAGTATTTCACGCTACTCTCGATGCAAATGTTTAATTAAAGGAAAGAGGCGGATGGAATGTTGGGTCGCAAATGGACCAAGAAACGCTAGCGGATGATGTAATCTACACGTAATTACGAAAACATTTAGCATTTAGCTCGAAGATCTTACGGCCTCGCGGGGATGGAAAAAAAAAGATCCGGGGGCATGAGGAGATAACCGGCAGCGTTTAAAAAAATAAGCTACAAAATAATCGCATACGTAGCCTGTAAAAGACTCGGCGCAGTTACGAAATTACGTGCTTCAATTAATTTAAAGTGGACCTTCGTGCTCTGGGCTGAACGCCGTCCGCGTCCTCTGTTTCATCAACACCGTTTACGCTTCTCCTTTTTTAATTAACTGCGAGACTCGAACGACCGGTTTAATTCCTTTTAGTTGCTCCATTTTAATGAATTATAATTACCCGCGGAAGGATGCGATTTAATCGAGCGACACTGCGAATAGATCGACACAGCTTCGAAGTCCTAGCTTATTGAAAGTGTCTGCTCGTGCAGAAACTTGCGAGAACGCTTTGTTCCCTGAACAGGCTCCTGTTCAGATTTACAGTTTACGTTTCCCAGTTATTGTTGGCTTCTGAACCTCTTCGATCTTTTCGTTTACCATTGGACGGTTTAATTATTTTTGACTTGTTACGAAGTAGCTTTAATTAAAACTTGGAAGATATAACAGGAAGACGAACGTAGGAAAATAAGAAGCGGAATGGAATATAGAAAAAAAAAAAAAAAAAATGGAAAAGTATAGTAAGAGACGGAAATCGAGACAAGATGTTCTCTATTTTGGATATTCTATTATCTGGAAGTAATTTCTATCGGAAACAGAAATTCACTCGCTTTTCGAGATATTTAGTAGCGACCTCTAATGGACGCAATTATTAATATTCCTGTGGCGCTGAACCGCAACTACGAAGTCCTCTCTGCGAAATAATCTCATCGAATCATTCGGCGAATTGAAAGGTATTTGGTAATTTGATATAATATTCAGAACGAAGCCGACCGTATTAATATAAAAATTAAATAAAGCTCGTTTATTATTTTATGAATAATTCAGAGATGACCATTAGCTAATGGAATAAGCATGCTCCTGTTTCATTCCCATAACCCGTGCTACGACATGCGTCTCGAGGATTAGGATTGCGCCTGAGGAATACCGCAGTTAAGAGACCTCTGTAACAATAAAACAGGTCAATAGAACCTCTTACCATAAACCGTCCGCCGTTCGACTTTGTTTGAGAAATTCACGATCGCGTTTCCCCATCGAACTGCATCGTTATTTCTGTTTTCGATGCTTCCGCGATCCTCGTGATCCACGTGATCGTTTCAACGACCAGTCAGTTTCACTCATCTCAGTTCTGCCAGAAACCGATCATTCAAAATCGAATTTGATCCAGAGCAGGACAATTTTACGATTAACTGAATAATTGACACGTTAGTTTGTCCAATAAATTCCGTGTTTAATCTAGAGCCGGCATTTTCATTTATATATATATCGAAAACTTATTTACGGTGCAAGTATTTCATCCTCTCGTAGTTGCGTAAATTGATTCGATCGTCTGCAGCAAATAAATTCCGATGTTGAAGATTGGCACTTTCTGACCATCCTGGACGAAACTAGAATTCCTGATCTGTACAAAGCAATTTTAGCAAAATTGCTAATGAATATTCCAATATCGATCCATTGATACTTCAAGGAAAAGGTACGGGTATTAAAGCAGGAAACTTGGAAACAGCAGCGCAATAAACTGCACGAACTCGTTGGATGACCTAATAAATCCAGAAAAATTCAACTGAAAACTGCCCCAACAACTTTCGCGTTCAAGCATCTTAAAACACAGCATTGAAGTATTGCCACTCGGTGGAAAAAACCTAACCCCATCAGCCTTGAAACAGCGGCGGTAAAAGGGCACGAAGTTCGAGCAGATCTCTTTCTTTTATCGAACGACATACCACATAGTGTGGTTTTTCGCACGGAAACCACGATTCTCTTTATCGGACAGCTGTCCGAACGTACAGTGGCACGCGAGAGTATTCGAACACCTGTAAACACTCTTATCTCTTTTCATTATATCGCTAACGCGTATGCTACGCAGAAATACCCAACCAGACCCAGAATTCAGTCCTCGTTATGTTACTTGATAAAGTAAAACAATCATCTACCTACTCGTCATCTCGCTTTTCGTACTAACATTTCGAAAAATATGAATGTCCATAAATATCCGCGATCTGATCACGACAGTCGTGTCTCGCTACAGCCCTAACGAAACTTTGAAATATTTCATATAACACGCACGATGTAGAATACGAATTCTCCGTGGTAAGCTGAAATATTAGGTTGTCCGGAAAGTTCTTTCGTTTTATAAGGAAACAATAGACTCCGTTATTTTACCGAGTTACGCATGTTCCATTTTCTTCTATCAAGATAAAGATCACAACGTTCGACAAATTAGTTTATAGAAAGACAATTTAGTTTGTAGAAAGATGCATTGTCGTAAAAGACGTGTCTGTGAAAGAAAGACACTTTTCGGACAGGCTGATACTTCCACGAGCCACTGTAATAATAATTATCCAAGTGTTTCGAGTCCTCACGTGCTCGAAGCTCGTTCATCTGGCCGTGCGCATGGACGCACGAAAAGCTGACCTGACATTTCACGGCGTATCAACGAGCCGCGTACACTATGGCCGCCACGGCGTCATGCTGTTTGTCATATCGCGGGAAACGTGTACATAAACGGCTGTCGCGATGGCAGCCAGAAGCGCACCGCCGGCTGCTCGAATCGATAACATCAGCCGAGAGAGAAACGCCTCCGCTTAGGCTCTAGCTGCGATTTTATCGTATCAGACGCTAGTTGGACCCTTGATTAACGCACAGCGTCGAAATCACCGTGTTTGACTATCACCAGGCATGATTGCGGCTGCGGATGAAGGATAGGTGTTGGATCGTGAATCGTGAAGGTGGCCGTCGTGTTGGCTGAAAATTTCGCAGAAATTATGGGTCTCCTTATCTGCTTGCTTGATTCATCATTCGACGGCTACAGAGTTTGTTCTCGGTTTTGTCGACGTGTAAAAGATTAGCAGACGATAGAGTTGGTTCTTCAGATTTGTAGAAACGACGCGATCTTATGGATTTGTTGTTATAGTTGCACGTATATAATTGCGAGGGGAAATTGTTGCACTCGAGCTTATGGTTATTTGAAGTTTTTGATATCCTTGAAGGTAGGTTTTGGATAGCGAAATCGATACGTTTCGTGAGACTTCGATTCTCATATTTGTCGCTGAATGTATTCTCAATCTCTGCTTCAGATGGAGTCAAATACGCGAGTTTCTGGATGTATAGCGTTTCGGGGGATGCAAATGAAAAGCCGGAACGGTCATGAAATACGATCACGTCATTGTTGCGTGGATGAATTTTCGAAAGTGGATTTGTGTGTTTCAAGAGAAATTTCCGGCACGTTATTTCGCCTATAAACTTCGAAACCAACTAGTCGGACAAAAATCATAGAAACGCATTAGCAATCGATTATAACGGCGCGAGTATCATGGGAATATACCTATTGTACTGGTATAATTAATCGAACAGACGCATTCGCGACAAATCCCGCGAATATACAACAAATCGGAAATTTTACTAACGATTATGCCATTTTCGTTGTAAGCTGATTTTCAAATTCGTTGTAATCGATCATTGTCGTCGGATTTATTCTAAATTTATCTATGGAAAATACAAACGACGATTGTTACGAACGCGTTATAGAATTGTCAGCAGCATTATACTTTTCGTTTCTATTCTTTCGACGCCCTTTCGATTCCTGGAAATGTTTAATTTGCTCGTAAAATACAGGGTTTCCATAAATTTTTTTGATCCCCCTGTTTGTTCAACTGTATCGCGGCGCAGCCATAAAACAAGTGCTTTCAGGTGTTTCGATAAATTTCATGCGCCTCTGTTATGCCATTATGATATATTCTATCAGCGCTACTGATCCTTTGAAAGCGCAAAATTTGACGTGTTTAATGTGGAATCAATATTAGTAATTTCGTCCCGTATAAATAAGACCAAATTGTATATTTGATTTATATAATAGACCGACGATTATTCAATTGCTCATTTAACGACAATATTAAACGTTAAAATGTAAAATCAGTTGGTAAGAGAATTCGTATATATTTTAAGCTTACAACAGCCTAATTGGACAATTTTCATTAAACAACATGTTAATTACGATACACAATATACCCTGTAGAACGAAATTAAAATTTATTTCATTCCACTACGCGCTCGCCATTATCTTGCACAATTGCTCGCTATCTTGATGCCAGCTTTTGAAAATAATTTTAATCGATCTTTACAACATTCCCGCGTATTTTTAACAAGCATGCAAAAAATATGCAGAAGCTTACGCGAACGATATAAAGGTACAAGCGTTTTGCGATTTAATCTGCAGCTTTTACATCCCCGATAACAAAAACTTGGTAAAAGGGTTAACGAACCGTCGGCACCGATAGGGGAAATAAGCAAACGACGGTTCGTTTGAAGCGGACACAAGAGAGTAAGTGTACGCGTCGCGAAGTTCGCCCTACAAATGTAAATTGGCTCGCCAATTTGCACAGTATACTAATTCCTACACGTCGTTCCGCTCTGACTTCTTTTAGAGAAATTCTCTGGAGTACGTCTACTCGAACACTGAAACCATTTGCAGTAATTTTCACTTATTACATGCACAGAGTACTCGTATATCCTTCAAAGAAAGAAGAAGACTACATATTCGAAACGTTGATTTATCCAAAGGTTAATAACGAGCTTTAGAAAATATTCGAAAATATGTGTATTACCTTGCAACATATATTCGTATAATTTTTGCCCGTTGACTAAATACGAAGGAATTACGAAAAAACAAACTTATGTTACGTAATATTTCTATTTATCATAAAATATTAAAGGTCTCTTATTTATTGAAACAAGACCGAGACTCTAAAGGCTATAAAAATTCGAAGACTGCGTCAGGATCAAACAAAATTAAATTCAAAGGAAATTAAAAGTATCGTCTATCGGACGACATTTTCTTTCTGAAAAAGTTCGTAACGAATTACGAACAGCAAAATATACCCACTGTTTCTAACTGTGTCAAGTAATTTCCAAAATATCACTTCTAAGCGGTTAAAAATCACATTTACATGGAAATTCGCTGCGATATGAACCAACCATCCTATGTCACGAATAGAACCGAGCATTTCTAGCGAAATTCGTGCGCTAATTCCGATCAAACGCAAAGCCGCAACACGTTAATCGAGCAAAATACCGTTATTTGTTTCGCGTGTGCTATTTATTATGGATTAACGAGAAAATTCGGCAACGATAATTTATGTGAAAGTAGTTCGCAACCGAGATAGGATCGCTTAATTAAATCGTTTACGACTGGAAATCTGCCCTCCCCTGAAACCGATACAACGCAAAATCGTGTTTGCTTGGACTGTGTGTATCGATGTTATTAAATATTCATTACATAATAATATCAGACATGTTGCAGCGGTATTGCGCGAACGACGCACGCGATATTCCGCCAACGAAACGCGATATCGAGCTTTTCTGCGTTTTTCGGCGAGTTGTAATTTAATAATATCATCGGCGGTTTTCCAGTAAGAACTGCGGCTATACTGGCATCGGGTATTCCGGCTAACCGTGCACATTAGCGAGAATGTTGAGAATATCGGTCGGATTTACTTGGCTAATGAAAACAGGGAAATTCATAAGTTCAAATCTCGAACGTTGCCGCGCACCTGCAACGCTGTTATCGAAAGCAATCTCGTTTCAACGACGATTTATTTTCCCTTTAACAATATCCAGCCGGCTTCTCTGTGTGCCGATAATAAAATATTGAAATTCAGCCCGGCATACGGAGAAACAATGGATGTATCGTAAATTTTCGTTCGTCGTTTCGTTACCGTTCAACGTTGAAACGTTTTATTCCTAACGTATATGCGCGTATGTAGACGTGCACGCGGACCTGTATGTGTGTTCGTACAATCATGCTAACTATTCAGAATAGGACAAGAAGTTTGCCGGTGCTTCCCAGGGCTTTTGCACTCCTGGCTGTTACTAACCAGATTTTGCCTCTACTCGAGGCGTTAATGTATCCAGCAAGTGAGAGTCGAGCACGTTCGCGTGTACAGTGTGGCGTTATGGGTCCTATGCTTGTCAAGGGTATACGAGATTTATTGGGAAATCGATGTGATTCAACTAGATCTCAGTAACAGGAAGAAAGAGATGACCCATTAAGGAAATACAAAAAGACCAGTTACTTAACTCATTAAGATGGTGAAATAAAATTGCATGAATTCAATATTATTGTGTTCTTGTGGTAAAGAAACATGTATCAGCTTAATAGATAGATTTACAGGAGTCCACTGTACACGTCAGAGATGCAATCGAGGTCTCTACGATTTAAAACAGCGTAGTTTATCATAGTGTGCCATAAATATCTATAAATAATTATATTATTTTATTGTGTTAATAAATAATTACAATTGCAAAAATATCAGAAGATCACAGTTACAGCTCCTACACAGGTAGATTTTCAGATCGGTTGGGAATTTTATTAACATGATCATGATATTTCCATCTCATTGCAAATTTCAAAATCTTTCATACAACACCTACGCACAGTGTTTGTCCGAAGTTAATCCCACCGATATCACACCTCCAATCCACAAACGTGGCAGATATTCGCTTGCAACTTTGTCTTCAATTTCGTCTACACAACGAACTTTTCCAATTTAACAGAGAATTGCTCGTTGCTTAGCCATTATCTCTCTCCTCTTGGATTAAACCCGAGAGAAGCGACCGAGAATATTTGTCAATCCGCAAGCAAGCGTCCCGAATGGTCCGAATATGGTCGTCGCGACGACAGGAAGTCGCTGGGGAAAGTCATCAAATTATCGTGGTTCATCGGAAAAAGGGAGCGTATGATCCGGGCTTATCGCGACGGCTGAAGCGTTCGCGTGGCACGAATAAAAAGGGGAATAAGCCTGTATGTATCGGACGCTGGCTGTCCGAAGAACGCGAGATCCGATCCTCTTCGAATGATATTTGCTCCTCCGAGCAGTTCCTTGGCCGACATGAGCGTGGATACGAGCAATCGGATTTAAAACGATAGGAAAGCTGGCCTCGGCCCATGGAAATGCGCGGTTATTGCTCATATCCGAATAAACCGAATTTGCTGGCTCGCGTGTCGTCCGAAATTCGCTGCCGCTTCAACTCGTGATATTCCATTCTGGTTCGTCATGTATTTTGTTTCGACAAGCGATAAACGCGTGTTTCTTGTGTGAATAATTTTACGAAATATTTACACGTAGAACTGTGCAGAAGCTATTTCTCAATGATTGAACGTTGCAAAATATACATACGTGGAATGATTTAAGCGGCGAAACCTCGAATACCGAGAAATATTAAGAGACTGAAGGCAGAAAGGAGAATAATGGATAATACGTATGAGAGGAGATTACCGGAGAATTATTCAACAAGGAAAGAAGGTCTCATAAAACATTACTTATGTGAAATTAATTGAAAACATTCTGGAAGCAAGGACAGAATTGAAATAACACGGCAAATATAGTTCTCATTTTAGAAGTTAATTGAATGGTCCCGAGCACTCTTGCCCTCCACTGCACCGGATCCTTTTAACAAATAATTTAGAACCGATGATCAACGAATTATTATCAGCTTCATCGAGTTCTTGACGAGCAATGGATTGGAAAGTAAATTAGAAATCAGATCAACTTCGCAGATGTTATATTCCCCGGATCTCTGCCAGGAAGCAGAAAAACGTCGATTAACTTTCAACTGGATGAAAATAACGGAAATTATCTACGAGGTGTAAAATATTTCTAACTCTGCTTGTTAATATTCGCAAGAAATTTCGGCGCTCCGGTTGCATCTTTCGAATACGCTGCAGGCAACCATAGGCTTCGCGCATCGCCTACGAACTGACTAAGAGTCGAAACTTCGACGTATCTTCGAACTGTTCTCGGATGAAAGTGGAATCGCGAAGTCGAACTGATGGCGGCTTTGTTACATTTGACGTGTTGTTGACCGCTTAATTAGAGCATTAATCGAACTGTCGAATATAATCACAACGCGGAACAGCCGGTTATTATTTCGGAAATTGCGCGTCCGGAAGTTTTAATTGGTTAATTACGATAACCGTGGGACGACTGATACCGTTTCGGAATCGAATCGTCCTCTGTCGTATGTATCGATCGGCGTCCTCCTCCACGCTTTTGCGATGGTTTAACCGACCATAGCTGCAGAAACTGCAGACGGTAGAGCCGTTACAGAGCAGAGAGCACGGTTCATTTTTCTTGAACGAAACTAATTTTGCGGGACGCCTGTGCTCAAACTTCCGGCTCATCCCTTCGCTAGACAATTTTTCTCACTACATACCACACGCCACTTCCGTTCTTCGTTTCTTCTTCCCATTATCCCCGACGTTCCGAAGAAATCTCGTGGAAAGGACGTTAAGTGTTAGTTATTAACCGAACGTTATCGTGTAGGTTGTTTGCAGTACCTCTTTGGGTTGTTGTCAGAGGAATTTGGCGGAGTAAAGCGAACATTTAGGTATCGTAGGAGCGGTGGGATTTTATTTGCTTTTAACAATTGGAAATAAAAAAATAAAAAAATAAGAAAGGGAGATAGAGAAGAGCAGAGAGACAGAAAATGTAAGTACAAGAGTAGATCGTTGGAAAAAATGCGTTCGCAAGTTAGCGAAGACTCGGAAGAGAGGTAAAAGCACGATGAACGAAGAGTAGAAGCAGAAAGAATTATTTTGAAAGAATTAAGAATAAAATCTTTTCAAGTGGCGGTGATTATACAGTTAAATTATTATTATATTAATTATCTCTAAATTATGCGGTATATCACGAATCAAGATCTGTCAGCAACGCAACGTTCTCGCAACATCATATCGTATAATGAAAGGCAACGTTCATACTATAACGAAGTAATTCCAATTTGATTTAATCCTATGTTTCATTTAATCTCATCGTACTGAATATCTGCGAGGGAATTTTTAAAGACAACGCTCGGATGCAATGCAATTTGTGCTCTGTTTCCGCGGTATATAAAACGTCGCGATTTCTTAAATTGATATTTCATAGACAACAGAGGTATACGGTATTTATCTTTCGTCTATTGCGTTCCGGATTTATCTGCCACAATACCGATGTGCATTTTTAAAGCGTCTGCTGCGTATATTACGTTTGCCGCCTGTCTGATAGCTGAACTCATATAAAACGGCCGCAATATTTTATACGAATTCTCGGCCGCTCTTATTCGATATCGTGAAACACACGGCGAGGATATTCCGGCTTGCCAGGCTGCCAGGCTGGCAACAGCATTTCGGAATGTTCATTCCATCGAGTCGGCGTCGCGTTCGTTTTAATCATGTTTGTTTCCCTGGCGAAAACCGTTCGAGATCGTACTTGTTCGCGATGCGACTGTAATTCATTCGTAAATTCAAAATACACTCTGCTAACGATATATTTTCACGTCGTGGGCGTTAACAAACTCCTGTCGAATGAAATTTCCACAGCAGAATCGAAGCTCCATCGTGCGATTTTTACACCTTTCACAGCCTTTAGATTTCAAATTGAAGAACTTGTAACTCCATTAGATCTCTAATCATCCTCGACTCCATTTGTTCTGTTCTCACCTCGGAACGTTCACTTCCATAGATTCTTTATTCTACGCTTTGAACGTTCCGCCGTTCTTGATCTAATAGACCCTCAACCATTTGCTTAAATTGCTCAAGTAGAATTATCCGTGCACGGCTATTCCGAGAGGTATAAAATACAGAGGTCCGTAAATCACGTTTTACGTGCATTTTCCAGCAGCCTCGAGCAACCACGAGACATCCCTAAATTTATATCGCCTTGTCAATTAACATATTTCCACGACGAACCATATCATTCGCAACGTACAAATTTTGAGAAGCAAAACGATACGTTTCGTCGAATAAACGAGGCGCTCCCTCTTCAAAGGAAGACTCGTCGCAGGAACAACGCGAGATGAATACGAAAGTCTGTGTCCCTTGCTCTTATTAATCGATTTTGACCGGATGTTTCCAGCCATTCAGCGGGTGGAAGATAAATATTTTTCCTCCGTAAGGCACCCCGAGCCGTTTGAAACGAAGACAGATACAGAGAGGAGGAGAGGGGGCGGATCTGGTGTTCTCAGGTGCTCTCTGCAGGCTCCTTTGTGCAGAGATGTCCCTTTGTTCTCGCATTCGTACGATGCAACGAAGTTCAAAAGGGGGATTCTCTCGATTCGCTGTGCAATTCATTGTGCCCGGAATAATCCCGTTGCGAAGACGCTCCGATTCACTCGCCGCCGCTTCTCCTGGCTTCCCGTTGATACGGAATTTATATTTCATGCGCCGTTGTCCGCGGTTTCGATGTTTCATCGGCTCCCATTAATCCTCGAATTCAGCTGGCCGCGATTGTTTCGAGCGTACGGCCACGCGACATGCTTTATGATTCTGTTTTTGGACCACGAGATTCCTGCAAGCTCACCTCTCCACCGTTCGAAACGTCGAGTTTCAAAGATACAGGGCAGAGGATCTGGTTATTTACGAAGAGATTATTTTCCCTTTCTCGTCGCAGCGGTTCGTCGAAGTTACCAGCTCTACACCTTGCTTCCTCCGGTTCTTTCCAAAGTATTTTTGATGCACAACTTCGCCCTCGAACAGAGACAGCTTGCAGCAAATTTGCGTAGCTCTGCTGCTCTGTCTGAGAACTTACAGGAACGCATACAGCGGTGTATTTTCGGGCAAGAATACTTGTTCGCTTTCCTCTTGTTTTTCGTATTACGTATATAATACTTTTTCTGCGAGTGCTTCCTTCCGCGAAGGGAAATTTTTGGAGTTATTTTAAGAAACATTGAGAAATCTCAGTTTTATACGGAGAGTTTCTCTCCGCTGATACTTCCGTACTTGTATATCCGTACTGTCACGCACAGTTTTACGAAGGTAAGACAGAAAGTAGAGAAGAGCTGCGAGAGAAACGAAGGAAATTCTGTATTTACTGGAAAGAATTCTATTCTTGACTGTTGCTTTCTTCTCTTTTTTTTTT
This sequence comes from Bombus confusus, assembly GCA_014737475.1. Taxonomy (NCBI): domain Eukaryota; kingdom Metazoa; phylum Arthropoda; class Insecta; order Hymenoptera; family Apidae; genus Bombus; species Bombus confusus. Next base: position 2,382,211 of record JACXIV010000045.1, read on the forward strand.
TCTCTACCGTTTTCTGCTGATATCACGAATTTTTAATAACGCTACGTCGCAGCTAAGCTTCTACCACTATTCTAGTTACCAAGAATGTAAACCAAAAAGGCGGGAGAAAATTCTTCGACTCGTAAAGAACGAGACTCTGGTTCACAGCTTGGAAAGGAAGAGCTCAATCTGCTATACCAAAACCGCCAGACACTTTTAACCTGCATGTTCTCTTCATATGCTACACGTAGCCCGAACAACTTCGGAAACGATGTCTCGTATGCAACTTACAGCGCAAGTAGATCCCACTAACCGTGGAAAAACAGGTGTAGCCGATAAAACGGAGGTAAGAAACGAGAGAGGATATTCGGTATGCGTAAAATTCCTAAACTTCCGCTGTGGTGTTCACGCAGCACGTTCGCACGGCTGCCTTCAGCTTCGTCGAGATTATGTTTCCAACTTTCTTACGGAGATTTCGCCAAGGCGGCAGTGGCTCGGAACAGAGTTGGAGTAGCAATTTTCTCTTCTCTTTTTTCCCCTCCCTGAACTGAGTACAAGTTATTATCCTCGGATGTGGAACCAGTGGTCTGTTACGCCTGGAATTCCAGCTATATTACAGAATTTCCAGCATTCTAATTAGCCGAGAATTTTCGTTTCCTCGGCAGCTCGCGAAACACAACACGCGGGCTTGACCATATTCAATACGTACATGAGAGGTAGATCTCGCTTTTATGCGTGACAAAGCGTACGCGAGGTATGAAAATGCAGCCGGAGAAAAGCCGATTCTAAGCCAATACCAGTGGCGTGTCCATGGAAACGGCTGCTTCCTGTTTTGCTCCACGTTTCCTCCGCTCGTTCCGCGTTAAGCCCCATTCGCACCGTTGGGTGCGGTGGCCCGTGATTCACCGGCTGTGGCGCTCCTGTCGCATTAACAAGCTCGCCCCTTAAATATGCAACCAGCCTCGCGCCATTGCGAGATGTCGCGCTGCCCGATTTCCTATGAAACGCCGCCGCTCTTGTCCCGGCCCAGAATCGCCATGAATTCTCGTGTAATCGACAGGAAAACCATCGCGAAATTATACGTGCCTACGATGATATTCAGGAGCCGACGCTTCGAATGTCGAAAATCGAGAGAATTAGCTCTGCCGGCCTTCTCGCTATTTTGCGTTCACATCTTTCCGAACATCTCTTCGAATTTTATAATATCTTGTTTATGAATAAATAAACACGAAATAGATGGGAAACGTATAATTTGAAAAATAAGTTTCAAGCAACATTTCCGCGTTTCGAACAATTTTCTTCGTCGTTTTAATACTTAGAATCGACTTTATAAATGTCGCTGCATAAATTTTCTGATCCTGTGCGTAATACCTACGGTCGTTAGCGCGTTGGTTCGTTTACACATTAAAAACTGAGAGAGTTAAGAAAATTAAGAGCTAGAAGAGGAAAAAGAAACAGCAGGTCAGGCAGGTCAGGGGAAATTACCATTTAATCCGCCAAGAACCAGTTACGCTTTGAATACTTCGGGAAAAACACGAGCATTCAACTGGTTCGAATACGGGCTAGCGAGAGGAAAAACGGCAGAGATCCGCGAGTGTGCGCGCTTTAATTATAAAAATTACTCGGACGAATAAAGCGGTGCAAAAAAGTGGCGCTCGTATCTCCGCGTTTCACGGCTGGTATCGGTACCGGTGGAGCTTTCTCTGTAGCTGTTCTACCGGTTTTATCAACTGGAATACGTTTAATCGCACGCTTAATTGTTTACACGTGCTGCATTTTATAGCTATTGAGATAGTACGCTGGCAATTTTATTAGAACGGTGAATTTTTACTTTGCAATTTGACAGTTCGATCGTTAAAGAGGTTTTGCTTTAATGATTTCCGTTAAGGATTATCATAGCGCCAGATGACGATATACCCTGTTATGAATTTTCGAAATTAATTGTCAGATTTCTGTTAATCCGTTGGTTAGTGGCTGGTGGATGTTTAACCGCGAGCAGCTCGGTTTCAAATGGCTTCAGCCTGGTGAAATTGCATCGCGTCTTTGCAACGTGATCGCGGTATAATTAGCGTACGTTCAGCTGACATGATTATACGCCTGATTCCTGGCAAATAATTAATTTCATGCAGTGGCGAAATTTGCCTGCTCGCGCTTATACCTGTTTCATAAAATGCAAGGAAAACCATTTATAAATGGTACACGAGAGGACGAAACTTTGTACGAATAGGAGGACGAATAAGAAGCTTTCAGTGACGAGCAAGTACGATTAGTTCTTTCGGTATGACTATCTTCGCCGAGAAATAATCGCGTAATATGGACGCAGTTGCACTGATAGTACTTTTACCTGTTTATATTATAAAGTATCGAATATATAAGCGAGCGTAAAATAATTTGGCTTACAAAATTGAATTCACAGGCAAGTAATTGTTATCCTTCGCCTTGCACCAACCAAATAAATGTTTCAACAAAAATTCATTGTTTATTATATCATTCATAAACATAATCGTGTGTCGTAAATGCGATATTAACGCGAGTCGCTCTTTTTGCTCTTCCCTTAAAATCACCAAAAATGTGAATATTGTGTTGCAAGATCATTATATATATACATACTTATAATTATTCATAGCATACGTCAATTGCTTCAAAGCATGGAACCTACAATACGCCATGGTAGGGGGAAATTCTATAAATGTACTGAAAGATATACTGGCTCGTTGTTCGATGTGAATGCGAATTGTCACAGTTTAACAGCTACGATTTGTAACCGACATTCGATGAACGAGCTCGCTATCTATCGCGTGTAATAAGTGTTTTATACTTTTTGACGTATTTACGAGCCATAAAAGTAGTCGCGGCATGTCACGGCGAAACACCGAGACCTGTAAATTTCTCCGGGTTAGTCCGGAATCGTTCTTCGCCAGCAGAAAGAGCAGTTTGTCGTTTTCGCGTTGCAATAACGCGAAATGAAAGAAGCCAGACGGCGGAGACACGGCTGAACCAGCATGCACGTACGAAGTGTTTCTTTTGCGCTGGTTCTTCTTGCTTGTCTCTCAAATTTTCTTTTCGCGAGATCACAGTATATGGTTGATATTGTGGTGCAATAAGTCCGAGCACGACCCAGTATCGCAGCAAAATAAAATATTTAATCAGAATAGAGTAGAGTTGAAATTATTATCCAATATTTCGGTCTATTAGTTGTTTCGGTAGAAGAACAAACAGAATGTTAAAGAACTTGTCGTTTCTAGATTCAATACGCACAGCAGCATAATTATCGTTCATTATATATTTCAATCTACTTTTTGAGAAAGAAGTATCACTATACATTCAGAATTTAATGCATTCAGTAATATAACGCTTCATTATATCGGCGATTCGAATCAAACGCAGTCTGCTGCAAACCAGTGGCGCGGTGGATAACAATTCGTCTAATTAAATCGCCAATTTGTAACAGTATCACGCCATCCATCAAGTGCGATCGCAGCAGCCCAGCCGATTAACTCGTTCTCGTGTCGCTGGCACCGTTTATAAAGGATTAATGAATTTGATCAACAACCAGCCCCATTAGTATGAACTTTAAACATATCAGCGAGTCTTTAGCGACGTTTCTTCATTGGTATTCCAAAGACCTCTTACTCGGGTTTGAGACTCGCTCGGTATTCGTTATTCGTTATCGTCGCTGTTCTTGTAAAAAGTACCTTGGAGAATTATTCGACTGATTAGATATCGATATTCTCGGTTTAATTAATCTTTTTCGTGGGACGAATCGACATTCGTTTAACCTTTACGTCAATATCTTTTCGCTATTAGAATTAGCTCAATTTTCCCATGAAAATATAACAAAATAGAACGTAGTGTGAAATACTGTGTGAAATGCTACAAGGACTACGATCATTTATTTTAGTTATTAGAAATCGAAGGAACTAGTTTTCCTATTATTGAGACACGACAGCGTCGGTAGTCTTTCAATTTAATTAATCCGATACGCTTTTAGCCACTTGTAGCTACCACAAATTTCTATTTCTAGCGACCATTAAAAACCCACATTATTCGAGCAATCTACAATCTAATGTCCAGGATTTATCAAAAATTCTGCTTTTCTCTCTATTCTTCGCTCGTCGTGGCCATTCGCGTCATTTGCCATTTAAACTCTTCAATTCCTTTCGACTGTACGAACGAAGAGTAAAGGAAAGGCGCAAGGAAGGCATTGATCGGCGCGATCAGGCTTAGGATTCAGCTCGTAGACTTCGGCAATTCGGTCTTAGCCAGATTCGCAGCTATTCGAGCGTAGAAGAGCCAGACTGGAAATGGGATAAAGGATGAGAAGACCGTCTCGATGTTCATGGCGACACTCTATCTCTCTCTTTCTCTTTCTATCATACCGGAGACCAAACTTTGATCTCGACTCAGATGCATTCCGCTACAATAGCCAGCCATCTTTCCATTCTCGCCCACGGGCGTCAGTCCACTCGATTACATTACAACGCGGCAGGGTTTCTTCTCGCTTTACGGCAATACCAACGTCATACGCGGTTGTTTGCAGTCTCTTCGCCTCTTACGTGGATGTTACTTGGTACATCGCATGGTTCATCGGTAGTTTAGCGTCGGTTTACCATCGACTCGATTTTCTTGCAATATTGTGAAAATCTTGAACCAGTGGTTCGTTATACGAGTAAAGTTTAAAGGTTTTCTTTTTCGATCTACCGTCTTTCTTTCATATTCGTACACGTATCTCGAAGGTAACGCAACTTAAAGAAGTTTTCAGGAGAAGCGAAAGATTATTTGGTTACCTGCAACAATATCATTTGGAGCAATTTATTAGGGAATCTTCCGAGTTTGAAGATATTCGACTAACTTTTTTAACGACGAAATGTTTAAACGATCTACCAGGAAACAACGGTGAAATATTATTTTCATAATTTGATAATTCTATATATTTATTTTCATAATTCTCAGTCCTCGAACGATTTTCGTGTTCCTCCAACACGCGTGCTCGAATTATTTCGAGTAGCGACAGTTTTGAAATGCACGCGTGTCTTATCGTAGATGTTCATTGGAACACTCGACGGAGTTTCTTAGCGCGAGATCGTTTTTTCTTTGTGAATGGGAAAAGGGCACTTTCGGAGGACTCCTTTCAAACGTTCGATCGTGTCACCGTGATTGGATGTCTCGTGATTGATGTAGCTTTTTCAGACGCAACTTTTAGTATAGGTGAGAATGAGGTCTCCGGTGTTAAGGGCTAAGAGTGTCCTATAGAATTTCTTGCAGGAATTTCTCATTTCCATTTTTCGTTCCTTTCGTTGCTTCAGAGCTAACTCTCCATCGGGGAACTTTTTTACTGATTAAAGTTTACTAGAAATTGAATGAAATCGGACTCGAATTTTTTTCATTCCTCGTTGGATCAACTGTAGAGGATGTGAGAAAGTTTCAGGAGTTTCGACATCATTTGAAAAATATCGAAGCACTTTTTTCCTTGCTAATATCTTTCCGCAACTCAAGTCAACTTAATGTTTCGACGGGAAATTCTTCAAAACAGAATCCAGCGGAAGAGAAAATTCGACGATGAAAAACCTAATTGCCACCTAAGAGGGATTTCAACTTTGTTCGTTTGATTTGCGCTCAAGCACTCTGATCGTTCCACATCGAACTTCTTGTTACACTGCTTCTTCTCCGGGTACATCTATTTCCTGAACCTTCTGGTTATCTCACGGAACAAGCTTTTAACTTCCGGATACTATATTCTCGTCGCTAATCACACCTCGGTTCAATTTTAAACATTTTTTTTTTTTTATCTATCTTCTCCACCACGGAAAAAGAACAAAAGAAGACAAAGCGATCGTAAATAATTTTTTTCGAACGATCAGTCGCTTAAAAAAATATCCTACGCAGTCGTATCGTAGATTACAATTTGAGAAATTACTGCGGGATTTCATCGGACACGCTCTGAATGTGAATTATAACGCGAATTTGAAACACAGCTTCGCACTTTTTCTCGCTGGTTGGCAGCAGTTTTAATGCTTGGTGATCAGCGACTCGAAATGGATTTGCGAACGCCATAAATTCTCCGCGGGGCCACCGTGAACTAAGAACAGAAAGCGATCGTTGTAACGAGCTGGAAAAACTTGGGAAGAGCTTGAGCGTAAGTTCGGATTATCTGGATGGCTCCAATTTCAATACAATGCTCTCGCTTTTCTTAATGCCCCTTCACCGGCGAACTTTCTCTGGTCTTTCGAGTAGAAGCAGAATGGAAACGCGGAGATTACGGTTGGCATCTTTTTCCGCTCGAAAATACGCGAACGAAAGCGATTACACGGTAATCCATGCCCTCGTTTAGCCTCGGGCTCTTCAATAAAGATCCCGCTATATATATATACATACATATATACATACATACATATATATATATATATATATATATATATATATATATATATATGTATGATGTATATATTCCGAGAATCTTCAAATTTTCCCAAAATACTTGTTATCTTCTTTTCAACCGAGCTTTCGGATAGTTTCCGATATCGTGCGGCTTGAGGATGATATTAGGTGGAACGTAACAAATCTATCTTTGTCGGTTTTGCTATTTCTGTTCAGATTTTCGAATTACACATACGACAAAGCCGCCTGGTTTTCCGAGAAATTAAGCGCCTAATTAATGTTGTCGCAGTAACCATTTTTTACGAGACTCGGTGGAATAAATACTTTAGAAGCAACTGACAGAGCTACGTACTTTCCTGAGAAATTAGAAACATAATTAACGTTATCACAAGGAACGCATATGTAGTATGAAAATAGGAGAAAGCTAACAAGCACTGCCAGTAAGATCGATTTTAGCTTCCACGTACGCGAAAATATATTATTTGCTTTCAACAAAAATAGGGCAAAGATTCCCTACATAATTCCAAGAGAATCCCTACATAAAGAAATCACTATGCCGAAAAAGTTGTACGATCTAAATTGCAAATTGACCGAGGACGATCCGTTCAGTTAACAAACAAAGAACAAAGATCCTCTCGTCGAGCAAACTTCATCTGCTTATTTTTACCTTTTCATTCTCCGCGTCGATCGTCTCATCACCCACGCGTGCTTCTAACGTGGAAAATAATCGCAGCATAATTCCTGCGAGCATCGCAGCGTTCGCTATGACAGGAGAGCGCGTCGATCAAGCTTCGGCCAGCCGACAAAGCTCAAGATTACCGAGTAACGGACGGTGTGAGCGGCGTGTACATGCATCGACGTCGAAATTCGCCGGCTAGATTCACCATCGGCGAGGCGAGACCGGAAGCAAGGGAATAAATTAAATGCGGTGGCCGGCTGGCCCACCGGCGAAACGAAAACGTAGCCAAGCCCGATCGACGCATTCGGAGCTTTCGATCGATCACCGACGACGACGTGCAGATGCCGAATCGAATTCCTCCGTGTGCGAGCGACGTGTGCGTACGCGTGTAACATGTTCGCGTCTGTCGCGATCAAGCGTGTGCAAGCGTGCAGCCTCTCGCCGTGGCTTTGCTCGTTTGTTATCAGGCTTTCGTGCAGTCGCCGGTATAGTCGCGCGTAATTTCTACTGGCAGAACGCGTAGCTTTGTGGGCGATGGCGAAAGATGGCGGGATGATGATCGAAGGTAGTAAAAGAAGGTAGAGAAGTCGACTGAATGGCATAAAGAATAACGGATGAAGATGGAGATTGCCAAGACCTGTCAGATCTCGCAGTTGCGCTCTGATATAAATAACTGAACAGCTGAACGAGAATGTTAGAACGAAAGTCTGGGTTCAAACGGATTACAGAATACGCGATGATGAAATCATCAGATCCGAGCAAATCAAATAGGCGCTCTGCTCTTTGCAGCAAAGAGCTGAAATTAGTTTGTCTTTGGTAAGCTTTAATTCAGCGATTATGCGAATTCGCTGGTTCAAAGACAATCCGGATAACGAGTTAACGGTGGAACTATTCAGACCGAGGTACGAAATTTGTACCAAAGGTATCAGAATTAAAGGTGTACGAATAAGCAAGGGGGAAATGCATATATTTCAGTAAAATTCATTCGAGAGAAAATTCCTACGAACTAGTCGCTTTAGCCACTATGGTAGTTACTGTTACTGATGCTATTCGTGGAAACTACGTGTTCCATTAGCAGCCCAAGATGCTAGAAGAAACCCAATAATCTTCAAACTTTAACAATCGCAGCGTCGATCCTCCAAACTCCTATTCGTCCGTACTTTCATACACTTCGTATAATTCATTGCACCTCCAGAGCATTTATAATGAAACGAATATTTAATTCTCTCTTTCTTTCTCTCTCGGCCAATGCTTTTTTCAGCCATTCGCACGGTGCAGAATCCATCCGAGGCGAATTCTTAAATTCACCGAACCGCGAAACACGGCCGTTCTCGAATATCGATATCGGCAATCCCCCAGCAGCGATCGAGTAGGTCACGTTTTTGGTCGGCTCTGTTCGCGATTGCTTCGTTATCTGCGCGTAACTACCCGGCCCGGCCGATTAGACAAACGAGCGTAATATAAGCGGAAGCATCGACAAATCGCAGCTTTTTCGACCGGTGGCGATTCGTTACTCGTTCCGACGGTCGTTTCCGCGCTCCATTGCGGCGTTCGACAGCGATGCCTCTGCCCAACGATGCCCTTACAGATCCCTATGGCTGTATCTCGTCGACGTTTTCACCCAGGACTTTGTAAATCTCGAATAAATCCAGAGAGCGTGGCTTTTTCCTCGCGTCCACGCGCTCGGATCTTCGACTAATCACCTTGTTGTTTCTTTCGTCAACAGGCGTGTAGAATTGGTCGTACGATCGATAAATATCGCAGCGAGGAATAAATTTGTATGTGTACTGCAACATCTTTCTTATAATTCCAATCTTGCTATTTATCGCGAAAATACGATTATTTTCCTAGAAAACTTTCGTTGAGAATGCGCGAACATTTGCTTTGCGTCGCCAGCGGATAAGTTTGACGTTCGATTGTGCTACATTTTCCTTGAATCCTCTATAATAAGCGTGGGATGACAAGGATTTGTTTCATATGACAAGCGGTAGCTTCGGTTGAATGAAATTTTTAGTCACTTGTTGATTTGAGAGATCGACGTACTTACAAATGGAAAAGATATTATTCATACGTATGTACGTGGAATTGAATGCTACCAGTTGTGTCAGAAATTTCGAGGAGAATACGGAATTAGGAATGAGAATCGTAGGTTATTCAACTAAATTTCTCATCGACTTTTAATTACGTTTATAGCTTAAATTAAACGCGAAACGATCAGGTTTTGTCCTAAATTCTCGAGAAACTACGGAATTACGAACGCCTCGAGTCAGCAGCCAATATTGTTCCGGAGGACGTTCACGACACGTTCGTGATGCTATTAGTACAACAGGACCTAATTGTTTCCGTGTGCCTATTAGGAGTAACCTAATTAAGAAACGTCGCTATAAATGTCTGATGCACCACGAACACCTGATAACGAGCTGATGTTCGTACCTAATAAGAACCTGAGGGTTTATAGAACGGTCACGTGCTAACCCTTTTTCATTTATGAACTCGTATCTCATAACCTAACGTCGTTCGTGCTTACACTCGAACATTGACACTTGAATTCACGGAATTCCATTTCTATTTCATGACGCAAATATCGTCGTAGTTAAATATCGTCGTCGTCATTTTATTTTATGTTTAACGAATAAAATTCTGTAAAACTCGACCACAAAGCAAGCATCGATCCTACGTATTCCGAATTTCCACGTTTGTTCGCGCGACATTGGATCGGATTCGAAGGTTTTGTACGATATTTTGATATGACAGCATTGGCTGACCCCTCGATAAATCTGTGCGTCTTGTCGTGTTTATTCGAAAGGAAACACGAGTGGATCTGGCCCGCTGCTGTTCGAGGCGGAGCGCATCGTGGCGTTCAGCTGACAGCGAAGCTTCATGGTTTTGGAATTGGGTCGTTGAATGCACGAAGGTGTACGATATTCTGATAACAGTAACACGGATCCACGATTTTATTTCGTATATTCCGTTGTATCGTAGAATCACGTATTGAAATGATATTTTGAAGAAGCAATAGTTGGGATCGCGCGAATCAATCAACGCGGTGCTGTGTTGGTTATCTATTGCTTTGAGATTTAACTAGGTCCAAGGATTGGAATAGTATCGTATTTATTTTTTCGGGTCTTTTCTCCTTTGACGATGGGCTCGGAATCGAAAACGCTTGTGTGTAACAGACCGCGAGATTTTTGTGGAATTGGTATTCAAGGTAGGACAACCAGTAGAAAACGCAGCGAGTTTAGATGTACAAGGTTTCACGTCGTTAAATGAAAAAGCTTACAAATTTCTCTGATAACAATGGCCGATTCCAGGGCTTTGTCAGCGCAGTCGGTGGTCGGATAAATGGATTTAACGATATTGGGAACAGGTTTCGAACAAAGCTGCTTTGAAGCTTTGTCGTGTAGGTATCGTGTGATTCTTTCACTTTACCGAAGTTTCAACCCTGCGACACGTATCATGACACAGGAGCACCAACTTCAACGTTGTTTAAAGACCTTCGCATCTAATTTTGTGGTAAACGATATCCTTGTGGTTGTCTATAAATCCTAAAATCCTTCAGATTTATTTCAGAATTATTCGCGTTTGGCATTTTCCACTTCTGAACGCTTCGCTATTCCAGGAATTTTTATCGTAGGATTTCTGAAAGGGCGGAAGGATACAAGTATGAAATAGTTTCAACACCGTATATGCTTCGATATATTGAAATCTAACCCCTTTCAAACAGAACTTAACTACACCGAAAACGAGGCACAATGGCTAGCGATAAACAATCTACGCAAAATTCTCGTTCCGATACTACTAACTTCTTTCGAGCGTAATTCAATGATACTAATGAAAACCGATCAGAGTAACTAAAATAGGTAATAAACAATCACGCAAAGTTCCCATTCCAACTATACCAAACCCTTTCAAACATAACTAATTGCACGAGCGAAGGATCAGCTAGAACAAAGTCTGTAACCAACATCGACCATTAAATAAAACGTGTATATCTAGGCGTTGAAATTGCATTATTCATAGGAAGAATAGCGGTTGGAAATAATGGATCGCTATTACTCGGTATCAAACGCCTGCTGACTTACAATATAGATATGTCAAACGCGCACTTGAGCCATTCAACGTTGACACGGCGTCACCGTTACCGCGTGACATAATGTTGAACGTATATTGACCATGTAACCGTAATGCTATAAGCCAGGTGTAATTCAACGGGACGTTAAGCCAGAAAGGAAACGTTAGAACAACAGCAACAAACATCTATGCAAAAGCATTGGAACGATTCTAGTTGGTGGGCAGAGCAAACGCGCGTTAAAGCTAAGGATATTCGTAATATTGGAATCGCGAGAGTGGCTGTGTTGTACCGGTGATCTCGTTATTGCAGGATTACTGCCAATATTACGAACGTCCAACATTAGCCCGGAACGCCACGTTCGAGTGTCGGCCCTGCTAATTGTTACGTGTTACGCGATATTATGCATACATCGCGTGCATCGCGGGTATACGCGTCCACTTCTGAGAGATTACAATAAATCCTGAACAATTTCCTGCCCTCTTGGCTTCCCGATAATCATACGCTTTGATTTCCTTCGTCCATTTATTATTATACACACGCGTACCCTTGTTCACAGTCGTACGTCAGGTGCTTCGGATATTCTCTAGGCTCATTACTTTTCTTGGTAGGAGGTGTTTCTGTGCGTAAGACGTACCTTTTGTGCATAAAAAGTACTTTTCTTCTACCTCTGTTGATTCTTCCTTTTATTCAATTTAAATTGGTTCTAGCGTGTTCCATATTCTATTATGTCTGTTCCTATAAAGTATGTTCCTATAGGGGATGAAGTGAGCCTTGAACGTTTCTCCTGAGACGCTGAATGTTAATTTGACGAAAGGTAAATGTTGCGATAACTAGGCTACATTTGCGCCGGATATCGATCACTCGCACACAGTGTGATCGTTCATCGTACATGTATGCCAGCCACGTATTGGGATTGAACAAAGAACCTCAACACTCACGAATTTCAGGCTTAAATAACCGAAATTTCTCATTTGACCACTTCATGAATTGCACGTGTTATTATTTTCATTATCTAGAAAATCTACATACTTTCTATTAATCGCGTTATTCGTAGAACCTGAAACAGATGGAAAGACTCGGTGGGAGAATAGCGCAAGAGCATTCCTGTTGTGCGAAATAGTATAGTAGTAATACGAAGCGCAAAATCTATTGAAGGGAAGAATCGGACAGATTTTTGTTTAGGTTTAATTCTACCTGCATACTATAAATTTGTCGAAATGAAATATTTGCTTCTGGGTCTTTCAATTAATAATATTGTTTCATAGAATGAAAGAAAAATTCGAAAGATTTCGACGCACCGGAATTTCAACGAACCAGAAAATTTCGCCTGTCGCCCGAGAATGAACCTGTCACGTTTCGCAACCGATTTCTTCGTCCTGGAATACAATCCCATAATCTCGGGATTAGACAAACGAACGTGGAGCGCGAGAATGGCGAGCCGATTGCAGCTTTCCGGGTCACCTTTTCTCGAAACTTTGGCCCTACATGCACTGTGTGACCGTAGATCGGTCTACGGGTGAATTTCTCCTGTCCCGCTCGTTCACGAGGAAATTCAATCGTTTCATTGCAGGCTGCCCGAGAGGAAACTCGTTTCGGCTCATTCACGGGTCGGCTGCTACGAATCTGATAACGTCGCACCTCAGAACGTCACGTCAACCGACTACCTGTGGATACGTAGTTCTTCAACGACATATTCGTCTCGTTCTTTGTTCAGTTGGCGGAAATTCGTTAGTAGAATTTTGAGCAGTTTCAAAACGATCCAAAAATCATGTTTCCTTTTCGGTTCTCCACGTTTGCGTCTGCGTGTATTAAGAACGTGAAAGTCTACGAAGGTTTGTGAAGATTTCTAAAGATCTACGAAGGTCTACAAAGGTCTAGAATGATCCATAGATACGTCGAAAAAATTCTGAGACGAAGAATTAACCTGTCATCCAGTTAGCCAATATTCGGATTTTCATTAATTAATTGTCACGTAATCCGCTATTTCTGACACGTCGCTATATTTTTAGAACATTAACATTACATTGTACATATTTATATCTACAAGGATTAGAATCGGCTAGAATAGTTAACGTGATTTTAATTTGCTATCCTTTGATTGTCGCTTTCCGAGATTTGCAAAGTATCTTGTAGATGCTTGTAGTTGCAGGATGTATTTTCCCTTAAGAATGAATATTAGTTAGAGACGTAGAACTAGTAGACCTAGAATTTCCCAGTACAATAAGCCGAACGACGTACTTGCTTTGAATAATACCGCTATTTGCAACACTAATCACACCTTATTCCATTATTCAAAATATCTGCTGACGTTCGATTCTCCCTAGCGTATCTGTACACGTGTTCTACAGATGTTTCGCCCATCGAGAATCCCGAATGACAAACGCATACGTATTGATGCATTGCTCTATACCGTTTACACGACACGTGGAAAGCCAGTTTCAATTCTGTCCGAGCGCATTGTATTTATTCCAGATCTTTTAACTTTAATTCAAATGAAATTTCAGGATCACTAAAAGTTGGATGAAATTTACGTTCACAGATACGATCGTTAAAAATTTCATTTAAAATCCAGGAATGGTAGACGACGCGGATGCTAAACCAATGATCTTTTACGTTCCTTAAACTTTCCATTTGCCACGGTTAATTTTATATTATATGAAATATAGAAAATGCCACGAAGCATTCAACGTGAAATTTGTATTCTTCTCTACTAGAAAACTTATTTATCGCTCAAATTCCATTTCGATATTTTTTTCCAAGGAAACCAAATAGCATCGAAGATACCGTTCGATTAAAATTGCCGTTTCGACGGAAGCTAGAACAGAGAGCGTGAGGTCAAGCACTGTGACGTAATGGCAGGCGTCGCGACGCGGCGCGGCTACGACCAACAGGTGCCACGACGACGACGAAATTTTTCCTTCTCAAGAATTTTATCGCGAATTTTTCCCACCTAACTCCGCTTTCCCTTTTCTTCGATACACGCTATTCGATTGTTCTAAGCCCGAGTTATTTCGACCGATGTTGATCGACTCGATCGACGTTTTATTGACGCTTAAAAAAATAGGACGCCGCTAATGATCGAACGCTGCTGGCTGGAAAATCTCGGATCAGAAAACTCGGTTCATTCACTTTCGCGAACCAATTTCTTTTTTAATTTCCTCCCTTTATTTTTTGATCCCGTAATTGGATGCCGCGCTGTTGATGCTGTTGCTGCGCTGTTACTAGAGGTAGAATAGGTATTTTTTGTGGTGGGTGATTTTTATTGGATGATTTAATTGTGTGTTTTGGATCAATTAGTGTTTCGTGTAATTCACTTCGCGAGGCAGATTTTCTGTTTGTTCTTTTTTTTCAGAACGCCAAGTTAGAAATTCGGTGAGCAACAAAGCGGAAAGGTCGCTCTGTGTATTTTTTATCAGATTCTTGCGTCGGATAAAAATCTCGTGGAAAAAACGAGGATATTTTATCTCCGAAATAAATCTACGTTGATATATCAAGCTGATCGAGTCTATGAAGATAAACCGTACAATTTCTAATAAGCTACACAGCAATCTTACGATCTGGTACTGATATTGAGAAATCTATGCAAATCGATCAATATCACTTCCGAATTATTCACTGGTAAAGAAGCACAAAGTAAACTACCAAAGCTTCTTCAGAAATTCAAAAGTACTTGTTCATATTATCGAAATACCTTACTAACTATACAAAGGAAATTATACCCTTAACCACCATTGTATACGCCACAGCAATATACGCGACCCTTTCAACCAGTAATAATAATGCTCCGCTGCAAACAGTTACAAATTGATGAGCAATTCCTAATAGTATGGCTCGTAACAATGCGCTTCACAACGATTATTACCCGTTATATAACGTTACTCGTTAACGCTGGCGTAAATTAGATTATTAACGAAGACCACGATTTTTAATACGACTGCGACAGTAGCAACCAACTCAATAGTAAAATATTAGGTTGTCCGGAAAGTTTCTTTCGTTTTATAAGGAAACAACGTATGCACGACATTTTTTTCTTTCATATTATTTTATCGAATTACGTATGATCGTAATAATACAAACGGAACAAAATGGATTCCGTAAAATAATAGAAAACAGAAAATGTCGCGCGTCTATTGTTTCCCTATAAAACGAAAGAAACTTTCCGGACAATCTGATAATTCACCTTAAACGACGAAAAATACGACACGAATCATTAATGGTTTATATATTAATGGTTTTCGTGGTGGAAGAAACATCGCGAGACAACGTGCAACCGAGGCCACTTAATTTCCCTGCGAATCCATTTATACCGGAAGTTCGAGTCACGGTTTTGTAACCAGATTACCGAACAGTTGCAGCATCGCTAAGGAGTCGGTAACGTCCCGTGAACTTGCGCCGCCGCGTCACCTTCACCCCCGGCCGGTCCACCTCGCCATCGCTATTTTCTGTGTACCCGGCAGTTTCGCGGTACGTAATCCCGGTGAATGCGAGCCAGTTTTCCCAGCGAATGGGAAAACTGTAGAAAAGCGACCCCGGAGGCCAATGAGAGTGCTGCTGTACGCGTATAAAGGCGGCACGGAGAAGAAAGTTCGATGGGGATTTTTGAGAGCAACTTTTGGAACGTGTGATATTCGAGGAGAGGGGCGATTCTCGCGAGGAAATTGACCGTGGACTTGAAGTGATTGCATTGTTCGTTGAAAGGTTCGCGTATACTGTTGCAGTGTGTACGGTAATGGTTAAGGGCGCAATTTCATTTGATAGAGTCGATTGGAGAATTCCCAGGATATGAGAAAATACTTGCGATTTCTCGCGCTCACGGTTTTCATAGCTTGAAAACCGATTATACGGATTTAGGAAATCTCGCGCGTTTTATTTACGATTATTAACGCCCGCGGAAATGATCGCGGCAAATCCAATGAATATTCGCTGATATATGAATCGACGGAGAATTCATTATACGAATTCCATATTCAAAGTGGCGAATTTCAGGGAACATTAACGGCCGTGTCCACAAGCTGCCCGGGCACACTGTTTTTCCGTATTCTCGATACGCCAGCGCAGGATTTTCATCTGGTTTCGTCCGCTAGATTGAAAATCGATTTCGCCCATTGTTATGCAATTTGGTTCGGTCGCGCACGGAAAGTGTGCATAATTGTCGTTTCCGGTGGCTGTACGCGAGCCTCTTTCGCGGCATTATATTTCGATTAATCACCTTTTCTTCCCTGTATCTCTTTTTTCTCCTCCCCTGTTCATCGATCCTTTTTCGTCAGTGTCGTGTGCAATTAACGTATTACGTGCCAACATGCTGAATTTTCTTTCTGACCGACGTTCTCGCTCTGATTTTAGCAGAAAAATAACTAGAAAGCTATTCATCTTTAGTAGTTAATCTTTGTTTCTTTTTTTTTTTTTTGTGCAGAAGAGCGAAAATGGCGATTCTTCCATTTACAGGGAGAAATCGGAAAGTAAGACGGATATCTTGGAACGACATCGTTGCAACGTTATTATAGACAAGAATACAGCTTTTATCCGTCACGACAGGAAGAACCATCACTCTTCGTGACGTTTCTCGTATTACTCGCTCGCTGTACAAATTGTACAGCGTTTCGCGCGACTCACATGTACTTTTTTTTTTTAGTCAGGAAATCGCTATTCCTTAAAGCTAAGGTATTCGTTTTGTACTATCGCGGTATTGCTTCATATAATTGTCATGCGATCTTCATATACTTGAAGAAACACAGGAACTTCAATTTATCAACCCTCGCAATAAGATCCACTTTTCTTTCATCGACCATGCTTTCCCTCTTCAAACACGAATCATTCGAGTACGATTAATGGTTCTTTGTGTCGTTAGCTAAATTTTGGCACAGTTAACATTTACATAAAATTTCCATCGTTAATAAATGAGTACATACACACACAGTGCAAAATCGATATCTTTAACGAGATACCTTCGACAAGATATCTCACGTATACTTAATTAATTTTTTTTTTTTGCTTCTATAAACAAGTCATTTTATATTACCATTGCATCGTTACTCGATATAATTTTCATTTCGATATCATTTTCACTGTCGCGCGTTGAGCGCAACGCGGAAATTTCAATCCTTACAATTTCCATCGGATGTAACTTTATTCGCGAATCACGAACCACTCGAACGCATGTAATTAGTCCCTTGTGTTCCCTAAATTTCGACGAAGCTAAATTACTATCTTGATACGAATTGGCAAGCGAACGCAACGCAACGTCAAATGCTCCGAAATTCGTCAATCAGCTCGAGATCGACGACGACTCTTGTGCCCAATTTCGCGCAGAATTTCGTTGGTTCGGAGACGCGGAACGAGGGAAAACAACGCCGCTTCGATCGTGCGTACGGCATAAGCGCAATTTTCTGCTCGCTAACGGAATCCCTCGAATTGTCTCGTCCTGGAACAGCATGCCAGCGATGCTTAGCACGAATACCATGGCTGGACGCCGGTGGATTCGAAACGTGATCGTAAGAGTACCGAGCGTAACCCCGAAACGTCGCCTTTGATGATCGATACCCTCTTGTACAGTCTGTAGCAGAAATATATTCAGCGAACCGATTTCCCATTTGCCAGCTACGTTCCTCCGTTTTACCCGAAAGTCGAAATTTTGTGCAAGATTAACCAATTGGGATTTTTATTGTTGTAATTGAGTGTGAAGTGCTTAATCGGAGAAAAACGTTCGTTATTATTCGGCTAACATTGATTATTACGCGTAATTATAAATTTATAATAAGCGAAACATTTCCAACGAAATACCCCACATCTTGCGCATTATTTGCCGCAATTATCTGATTTTCGAGAAGAAAAACATTTGTATCGATTTTCTGCCGGAAGGTTCGATCGTTCGTGGGAAAAATGAAATGCCAAGAACGCCGGGCTGAGAGACGTATTTTCGGACAGGAGTTAATCCGAGAATGTACGTTATCCGGAATTAGATCAGTCGGAAACCGCGATTAAGTTTGCAATGTGTAGACCGCTACGTATTCCTGTACAGTGGAATCTTCGTCGAGATAAGATCATCCCTTAACGACCACCTTCTCGACCGCTTAATTTTTGGAAGATCCAGCTGATCTCTAACGAATCTATCAACCGGAAGAAGAAGACCGTGATTCGTTCGCCAGCCTCTGATGACCCATTGATCTCTTTCAGGCAAGAGCGTTCTCTTGGAGAACGTTCTTTCTAACTTCTTCTTCCGTAGACGCAAGCAGAACGTGCAATAAATTTATCGAATTTTCCCTGCGTTTCCACCATTCGGAGAACCGCTCTAGCATTCATCGGATTCTGCTCGAGGTTCTATTTCGTTCTGAAGCGAATTATCTCTTCGAGCGTACTTGCAATAACGTTCGAACGTGTTCTTAAATAAAACTCGCCTCTTGTTATTTCATCCGACAGGCTTAAGCGTTCCACGAAGGCTATGCATCTACTTTCTCGATGACTTTTCGCGTATAATACGAAAAGCTGGTCGGTAGATTCTACTACGAGTGTGTCGGTGTATGTATGTGCGTGGTATGATGAGCTCAAGAGGAAACCGCGAAGAGGGATGCGCCGAGTAATGTTGCTGACTAGCAAATGCATAGTCTCCTGTGGATCTTGGGGTCAAGATGGTATCCTCGACACGATCCGGTGGCTTCGTACATGAAGAGATCCCGCAACCTCTAACTGATTCCTATTGAGCGTATAATACCTGCCGCGGTTCCGGTAACCAGCCAAAGTCGGATCGTTCCGTTTCCTGCTTTCTGCGGAATATTTTGCAGAAAGATCCGCGCGCATAGGGAAGTTTTTAATTACGCAATGGCATTTCAATGTAATACCGTGGAACGGTAGATTTTCGATACGAAACGTTGGGGTTGACGACGGATGTCGTTGAACGTTCCGATGAAAAATTAAAAATTTTACATTGTGCGGGTGGAAACGTTACGTGCAGGCATTATGAATTTATATTAAATGTTAATACTAACTCTTAGTGATTTTACGTCAAACCGAACTCGCCGTTATATCTCCTTCGCGTCGCAGCTTTCGCCGGGATATTTTTTAGCAGACACTGTCTAACCGACAGCACAGATGTCTTTGACGTTTTGGGAAGACATATGAAACTTTTGGAAATTTTATTCCCGCCGGAGACGGTTTTATCTTCGTCGAAGATGCTTGTGCTACTTTGATACTATTCCTTCTGTGCACACACGTATCCTCTATTTTCCCGTCTCTTTTACAAATTCAATTTCTTTTACGTCAGACATGTTATTCTATATCGCCGTTTAAGTAATGGCTACTGTGCTTTCGAACGTATAACGAGTAGCAAACAAATATTCAAGTTCGGCGACGAACACGAAGGAAGTCAACGTTCTCGCAACTGACGTGCCTAACGTTTCGATCTTCCAAATTTCAATTTCAATCTTCTACAGGTATCGGCAAATACATGAACCATACGTGCGTTTATGGGAATAGCAGAAGATGTCGTAAACTGCAGATCTGTCAGTGTCCTGTTAATCCAGCTAATAAAATTCGATCGTTCTACGGTAAATTCATTTTGCGCAACACCGGTCCATTTTATCCTCTTTAATTTTATTTCACATCCGTCACGTGCTTTCTCGCCCGTTTACATAGTACGATTTCAAACGAAATTCGGCCCGAGCGCGTTCGAAAATCTCTTTGGAAAATTATTCCGCACGAAACACGTTCAATCGACCGCGTTTTCCACGCGGCGCATCGCAAATCACGTCGTCGGTGTCGCAGTTAATACAGCCGAAGGATGTCTGAACGTGTATCCACGATAAAATCCTTGTTTGCGTTCCAAAGCGGATTAAATATTCCCGTAGGGAGGCCGCGAGAGCGCTCGCGCGTTATACACCGTCCCTACACAGAAATATGCCTCGTGTTACGACACAGTTCGCGAGCAATGTATCACGACGCCGCTCGTACCACGGATTAGTCGTATCCCCCTTTCTACACGCGCTCGTACTACTCGAGCGACCGATCGTTGTCGCACAATTTCCTCGAAATAATCCATTAATAACGTCCCTGTGTCTCCGGCCGCTACGACGAAACGTGGCTTCCGTTCCAGGAACAGAATAGGCGCTAGGATTTACTCTACGGCGAACCCTGGATAAATTGGACTCGTTTCGTTCGCGAGTAGACCAAGTTAAAATTTAAAGGAAGTTTCTATGTCTCTGCTCTTTTTCTATTTCGTAAATCATGAAAGAGGTTTAATTAGATACACCGTATAGAAGCGCGTAGACGTACTGGTAGTTACACGGGTGCACAGAGACACGTGTTTATTAACTTTTGTATTCATCGTTTCGTCATTTGTGTAGCTGCACGGGAATATTCGTGTTTTAGAATCGGGCGTGGAAAAAGTTATAATTATACGAAAATACAGGAATTTTTATACGAATTTTTTCTACGAACACACGCGTACCTGCGATGTTCTTTTATCGCGTAAGTTTAAATTTGGACAGGTACAGCGCTGAAAAATGTCCAATTTTTTTTATATTTATTTGGACATTCTTTTAGTATTTGACTTTACGTTCTCCACTTTTTCAAATCCTCGCCCGGCTCAATGTCCATTTAGCTTCTCTAATTTGGTCAAAATTTGGTAAAAGGTAATTCACGATGTCGTCTAAACATAAAACGCAATTTCTGCTTCGTATACATAAAGATTTGGGCAATTTATCGGATGAAAGGATCATCAGTCTCGGTAATTATTTATCAGAAATTGTTTCTACAGTTACAAGCAATAAGTACGATTTCTCTACGATTAGAACTCGCTCGCAATCCGCAGATTCCAAAAGTTTCTGCTCCACCTCCTCTACTTAATTCCTCGACAAATAATCACACGTATCGAACGACGTATCGCGCGATCGCAACGCCAGGAAGAAGCTTTAACGAACCTTTTCTTCCGCCAGGAAGAAGTTGAACGTCTCCTCTGGAAAAACAATTCGATAGACTTTAGGTCCCCGAAGCCACTTAAATTTTATTAAGAGGTCGCCCCCGTGACTCGTGCAACTTTCATGTGGACTCCGTGTCTCGGAGAAAAAGTGGGTGGACGGGACGAGAAGTCGAAGGGAAGTTTCGGAGGCGTTCGCGAAAACTTTCCGGGGCAATCGCTCGCGGCGACGAGAACCAGCCAGCAAGAAGCTCCCGATAACGTTTTTCTTCACAGACACTCTGATAATCCTCTCACGGCTTCCGACGTTTCACGACCAAATAGTCTCGACCGCCACGCGGTTCCATCCCCTCGATGGAATATTTTTCAAACGTCCACCGGCCAACTTCCTGTCCCGGCCGAGACGTTTCGACAGATCCACCCATTTTTACTTCTCCACCGAACTTTCCCGTTTACACGAGTTACAGTTTTCCGCTATTTACTGTCTTCTCGTCGGTTGACCGATGGGCAGATTTAAAGACCGTTGGATAGGTTCCAACGATTCTTCCTTCGAGATTTAATTGTCCCTCTGTCGACGCACAAGATGTACTTATACTTGCGGTATTTAAATTTGTGGAAGGTACCGAGGTAACGAAACGTATTATAGTAAGAACTCGGTTGTCTCTTTATTAAATGGATATTAGAAAAGCTTCTATCGATAAAATATAACACTCTGTGAGCCGGTAATATATCTGCTGTCTTTAGACAAAACATCGTGAACGTAATGAGTTGTAACGACTTATGTTATTCTTTACAAATTGATTATTCAAAGAAACGAAAAAACAAAGACACACTGCCTTTCTTTTTTTTTTATAGTTACACAGTATAATAGCAAACGAGGGCTATGGTACACATGGACTTAGACAATATACATATATGTATAGATAAACGTACAGATTGCTGTTTACAACTAGAATTTCACGTATGGAAATACGCGTACATAATATGGCAAATAATTCGGCAGGCACGTGATTTTGAAATTAACGATGAAACTAAAATAAACCCAACGAAAATATGCCATCGAAATAGAACGTATAGGAGGAAATTGGAAACTATGATCAACTTCAAAATTGCTACACGATCATGTCTCTGTACAGCAGTTGCCATCGGAACCATTTTATATTGCATTCTGCTCGTTTCATCCGGGTCTGTGAGAAAGATCGACGATCTCGAGCATGGTAGCAGATAGAGGAACAGCGGATTACACCGTTGGAACGTGTTGCCCGGGGCTCGATCGCGACGGTTGGCGACAAAAATAATAGGGAAACTTTCCCCATTGACCTCGGGATTTATGTGGAACCGTAAATCCCGAAATATTTCCGGACCAATATGGCCGAGGGTCTGAGTGCCGTGTCGGCGACGAATTCGCGGGACTTAATTCCGTGTTCGACATTCCCAATTCTCCGTGCAGAGAATTCTAGGCGATTTGCGTTACGCACCGATATCATTTCATCGCGATCACTTTGATATTTGATCTCTCTATTCCTAAAGCCTACAGGCTTTAACATCTTTCGCTATGCGAAGTGAAACATAACAAATTATAACAGCGAATAACGAACAGTTCTATGATCGACGGTCAATTGTATCGTAGAAGAAGAAATTGAAGAGGCTGTTGCGCTAAGGAGGCAGCTCTGATATTCAAGTTGTATTTACCGGAAGAGGGAGAAAAATTGAAATTGAAATTTCCGGGAAATGACGCTCTACGTGCGTCAACTCAATACGTTCTAACAGTTCGATGAGAGAGGCCGAAGTTTCAGCACAAAATTTTAGAGAAAATTCACGGGCAAACGTGCTCCCTGATTTTCCGATAATTTTTTCACGAAGTGAATTAGAGGGACATCGACGTCGAACAATTTTACGTATCTCATAAACTCTGCGAAGCTCTCGACGGAAAGCCCGTCAAGAAAGCGAAGCCTGTCCTCTTACCAATCTCCTTCGCCCGCGCTTCCTATCGAGAGTCGCGTTCAAAACTTAATATCATAAACGTTCCCGGGACGTTTTTCTCGCTACGTTGAATTTCCAGCGAGTCTAAGTCGAAAATGATTCGCCGTGTATCGCGGTCGTTGGATTCCATAAAACCTCTCGACAGCTGCTCAAAAATGTTCGCTTCTATACGACGCGTATCATATACTACATTTCCGCGTGTATGTACAATAATGTACATATATATACACACACACACATACTCGCTTGAAAGAGTTTCCAATGCAATCCATTCAATCGTAGCTCGTTCATCGTCAACTTACATAAACGCCGTTCCTTCCGTGTTTCCAATCGAAAATATTTGCAACTCGGTCTCCCTGGCCCGTGTCTCAGCGAAATGGACACACTTCCTCCATCTTTCTTACATTTCTCCTTGCTGATCGTGCAGTCGCTAGAAGACACAGCGTTCATTTTCCCGTCTTTTTCTTTTTTCGCCATGCAGAAGACCGTAGCTCGAGCCAGGGCACGTCGGACCAATAATTTTTTTCTGCGCCACGATATGTGCGTCGGGATGAAGCGTAAAAGCATGCTTCAACGAACATACTCCCTTAATTCTTTCTTACAAGCCACATTCGTCGATCGTTAGGTTGATCTCAGCGGCGATGGAAAATCGATCAGCGAGCTTTGTTACACGAATTTGCAACATTTTTCACTTTTTTTCTACGCTGCTACCTTTCAACGACCGATTCGCATCTAGAAAATCTTGCACCGTTGATACGATATTTAGACAATTTGCATTCCTGGAAGTTAGACTCGGCACTGACGAAATCATATCGCAGAAGATAATTTCATTCATTTATTCATATATTCATTACTCTCGAAGATAAACGCATTCGTTCAATTACACAATAGTCGAACTGTTCGGGTTTCTTAGAATATATGCAGATGTTTCTTACCTGCGATGCAAATGTTCAATGAAACGAAACATTTGTAATTTTACACGAGGGAGGAAGTTTCATGAATTCGCGTCGATTTAAGAATCGGTTCGACAGCATGCTGTGTTCGAGTTGGAACGTTCCACGCCGCAATTACACGGCGCGTAAAGTTACGCAATTGAAAATTCGCGCGTAAGACTATGCGAGGCGCGTCTCGAATGCTCGAACCCAACCTAAGTTTCCATTGGGCGACCTCGCTTCTCTTCCTCACGGTTGATTAAAGGCACTAAGAACTTTCCATCTGCTGGCTTTCAGTGTCGTCCCGTTAATTAATTTGTGTACAAGAGGCGACACAAATATTACGCAGCTGGCTGGTTGAAGCAGACGTCGAATCATCCTTTTAAAAGGCACCGGAGGCACGTCATAACGATAATTAGAAAAAGTAGCGGCGCAGACAAACGTAGAGAAGCATAAAATAAAAATTGGTGGAATATTACTTTTCTCAATATTCCATTGTTTTCCGATGATTTATTGGATAAACGAATTTCACTCTGTCGTAGAAGCTTTCGGTTGGAAAAATTAAAAAAAAAAAAAAAAAAAGAAAGAAATGATCGAGTTGGAAATTCCAAGAGCGACGATTTTAAGTAAAAAATTGGAACGTTGAATGTTTCATCAATGGAAATAGACTAAAAATCTTTTCCCAAAGAGCCGAATGTAAATCTTTGAAAATTCCATTTTCCATATGTATCAACTTCTATCGTATTTACTCAGTACTAAGCTATTTTTAGTTCTCGTAATTCGAGCTTTTTGAATTATAAAAATTTCACGACGAGTTTCACGAGCCACGTTCACGTCCACTTCGATTTTCTCCGGAATCAACGGATCGAAAAGTCCACTTGCTGGCTTGATTTTGACGTTCGCTAGAAGAAAACAGCACCGAGCGAGTGCAAGTGCTCGTGCTTAGTCAATAGGAATTGCTTTAACACCGAGTTAACTTTATTCGATCCTCTAGAGTCGAGAGGCTTATCGCAATGAGAGCATACTCTCATCGGTTATTTAATCGTCCCTTCCCATTTTATCAACTTATCGTTGAAGGGTTCGCGGAATATCGAGAACAGTTCCCTGGACTACTCAGAAGTTCCCAGCATCGCCATTGTTTTCAATAAGATCGCTGCCACTCCCGTGATCATCGACCGAATCACGCTCAACTTTTATTATTTTTCATAAATTTATGAGAACCGTTTCGTTTCAAGTCTATATCCCGTGGTTCATTAATTCCGCTATTAAATCACGATGCATTCTGTTCGATAGCCTGCGATAAATTTTTTGCGAAATCCTCGATGAATCGATCGGATGAAATATATATATATATATATATAATGTGCGTAGTATAATCGTTTAAAAATGTTCGAACGTTTGATTATTTTCGACGAAGTATAACTTGATTACAGAGCTACGGATTGAGATAAAGATCGGCGATGATTTTATTCTCTATCGTCATCTTTATACGTGTATCACGAATCGATCTTCAAAGACTGATATTTGAGTAGAAATATTTACGCATACGCAAATATACACGGATTAAATATTATTATACACATAGCCAAATCTAAATTCTTTCGTTTAGAAAATTCTTTATTCTCAGCTTGTTTAATTTTTTCTATTATACGCACCAGGTAAAAAGAATTCTTCCAGACTGTTAGAAACTCTACTTCAGTTATTCCAGTTAGTAATGCGTATTTCCGTTGGATGGTACATCGAGAGATTAACTTTAAGAAATGGAAATTTTTAATTATCTCCACTGTCTAACAATGACCATGCGTATAACAATAACCGTGATAAATAAAAATATTCGGACATTTTATACCACTGGTGCATAAATCAGGTAAAATTGTACGTTTTCTAGCGTCCGACCTGTCCGTGGTAAATATTCTCTGGAAACAAGGTAAAAGTTTCTGAGTTCTTATCCTGGTACGCCCAGCTTTTGCATACGTGTAGCTTCTGCATAAACAAACGATTATTTCCCGTGCAGGTCCCGTCGCTTCGCTCGCAACCCTTTCATTAATTTCGCGTAACAAAGATATCCGAGGTAGTTATCCCTATTTAATGTGTCTCATTAAAATCCCGCGCTGCTCTTGTCGAGTATAAATGCGCCTTTGAATGGTGGCGCGTTATTTATTCCTCGACACTGTTGCACGCAACTATCGGCCATCTTTGTGCGAAATTCGCGTCGCGCATCGAACGACAAAGAAGAACCGGAGAAGGCAACCGATGAAGCAACCGCGACTAAACTTTATAGATTTCTTTCTTATTTCTGCCTTTCTCGTTGTTTTTGAGACATCAGGATATTCTCGCTGTCGACACTTGGAATTAGTATGCAAACTTCAAAGAGGAAAGAACATCTACGGGGCGCCTCAGAAATGTGGGTACAAAGGTAACTGGGTTAGCAGGACTTGCAAAAAAGAACGAAGAAAGCTTTAATAAACAGCGAGAGAGCTCTTTCTTTCGA
The DNA here is from genome assembly GCA_014737475.1 of Bombus confusus. NCBI lineage: Eukaryota > Metazoa > Arthropoda > Insecta > Hymenoptera > Apidae > Bombus > Bombus confusus. The sequence continues at coordinate 2,408,632 of JACXIV010000045.1, forward strand.
AATATTTCCTTGGCCAGAAGTAGCGTTTAGCAAAATTAGGTCTTACTTCAGAGACGTATTCAAACTTAACGCTTGCGTTGGCTTAGTTTACCAGAAGAAAAAAAAAATAGAAAAACGGCTGTATAAGTAAACCTTTGCCTATTAGGTTTAGATAAATTGTTCCATTATTCTGTTTCAAATTTACTTCGAAAAGAATCGAAACATCGTAAATGAAGGTGTTACTTGTGACAGTATTTAGGACAGTCTTTTTAAAGCAAATTATTTGTTTGTTCAGAAATCTAGACCAACATTCAACATAGATATCTCTGTACAGAAATGTTTCAGTTCTGCTATATTTCAAAGGCCGAAAGTAAAAAACCTCGTTCAAAATTTCTTGTCCTCTAACGAGAGAAACTTTTGCCCATAAAGCATTAAGAATATTCATCGGATCCTTGAGAATGGCCAGAAAAATAACCTGATCGTGAAATGAATATCGAGGATCAAACGACTGGAACTAGAACGGAAGTAGAATGTGGAGATCGGTTTTCTCGAGCAACCGGACGAATTTTCAGCTCTCAAGTCCACGATAGCCAGACGAAAGCCACGGGAACGAACGAACGAACGAAGGTTCGCCAAGTAGCAAAGATCATTTCCACCTGGCTCGATGAATCATACGGTCCGTGAAGCGAAAAAAAACTCGTTTTGAGGAAGTTGAGTGGTTTCGACCAGGCTCCCGATCTTTTTTCCCCCGAGATTACTCGAACGCGCTTGGAATTTCTCGAAAAAAAGCCAACCACGAGCTATTTTCCCGCGGTGTTATCCCAACGAAAATTAGCTTGATGAGCAAATATTTCGAGGATTTATCGTGCCATCCCTGGTTTACGAGCCTCTTAACGATTCGCTTTGTTTGTTCTTGCTTCTTTAATCTTCGAAAAGCCACGGCGTATAAAGAAATTAATGGGGAAAAGAAAATTCTATTCTCTGATTATAACCACTGTTTTGTGCTCTTTGACTGCGAATGAAATTAATGGGCAAAAGAAAATGTTGTTCTGTGACGGTAACGACTGTCTCGTGCTGTTTGACGGAGAATAATATTAACTCGACGATGATAAAATTTGCAATACAATTATATATTTGAATACGTAAATCGATGAAACAAATATATCGGTTACACAATGAAGCTTCATAAATAATTAATACATATTTCTGCCTGAAGATATAAAACGTGTATGTAGATATATACAATAAGAAGTAATAGAAATTTAAAATATTACATTTGTATCTTTAAACTTCCGTTAAATTTAACGAAGAAATGGAAAGGGGAAGAGGTATATTACGCGAAATAAATATAATACTCGTTTTATTTATCAAAATTACGCGTAGACTCTGCTGTAGAAGGGAATCCAAAGATTTTCTTGCTTCGGTAGAAAATTTATAATATCGTCTCGTATCAGCAGTTTTGCTTCAATTACTTTCTTCTTTTAATTCTAAGTCGAGCGAGGGAGAGATTTATCGTTTCTAAGCGAACTATTTAACATTACCAGTCCAGCAGGGAGTATCGCGAGACAACGTTTCCCACTTCTAATTAACGTTAAAAGCTGAAAAAAACTTCTTTAATAGGTTTTGCAGGCAAACAAGTTATTTATGCGTCGCCGTAGTTACACAGTCGCGGTATATTCGTGTTAATTTATCTTTTTGTCCCGCTGCTCCCTGGGAAGCTTTTTTCCCTTATTTAAGCTTTCAAACCCATACAGATTTACTCGCTATATATTATGAATATACGTATACGAATAAATTTTATACTTTGGTATTACAGTCTTTGAGAAACGACAGGAAACAGCTGCACGCGGGTACGTTCGATTTTCCGAGTAAGACAGTCGTACTCGGGGATAGTTGCAGGTCCTAGAGTTTCAGACGTTGTAGAATTAATTTCGTTTTTTTCAGTATGAAACGAAGGCCATTGCTATATAATATGATCTACATAGTATAGTCTTGATTTCTATGTGCGCACGAGTATTTCTGGTCGTTAATCATGCGAACTGCAGCGACAGAGGCAGCAAGATTGCAGCGATCAGCCCTGCAGCGATCGATCATAACGATTAATTCACGAGAGAGCCTTCTGTCGAAAAACCAAGCTTTTCGCTTTCCTCGACTGAACACGTCACTCCACTTATTTATTCCTTTCTTTTTTATCCGTTAGTTAATTCGCCAACCATTCGATCATCGAGACGTATGCTCAGACCCAGCAATTACAACGACTTAATTGATTCCTCCTAGAAGGTTCTAGATGGATCGAAGTACCGTGGAGAGTCTGTTCGACTTTCTCAGCTTGGAAAATCACGGAAGCAACGAATCGTTCCGAGCGGCGGAACAAGGGAGGATCTGCTTGGCTAGTCGCCTGGAGATTCTTCCAGCCAGGAGAAAGAGGAGGAAGATCCTTTAACCGGGCGAAAAAAAAAAAAAACGGGCAAAGTTTGCCAACGGAAAACCGGCATCGGGGTAAAAAATCAATTAGCGGCGGTTGCAAACGAAAGAAGGCCCGAGGGATCGCTTTTTCTGCCCGGATGCACCCGATCAACCTTAATATAATTAAGCTGGAATATTTCATCGTGTTTCTGGGGCACGGAATTCCCCTGTAATTTTCGTGTAAGCCTCGGGTCTCCGGATTTTACAATCGGTCAAAGGATATGGGAAGGCTTTTAATTACTTTGCTAATCGCTCGATGCATTTTTCAATTTCGACGTGGATCGCGCAGCTTCACAGAAGGGAATATTAGGAATATCCTCGTGTTTCTTTGATACCGCGGAGAACATGTTGGCTCGTAGCGTGAGTTGGTCTTGTTCTTCTATTTGTTATATAAATGGGAAAAAAGGAAGAATTATTATACATAAGAAGAATCATACATAAAAAGAAATACAGAATTTTATAGTGGTGTAGTATATTTTATGTAATGTTATAAGAGTAAAAGAGGGAGAAATTTACCTTTGATAAATATTTATTAGTCTATTTCATATTAGAGAATATATGATGCAGGTTTCAGAGTTAATTGCCAATATAAAATATTCAAACGACTGGATACATTCGGCCAAGATAACGTATAAAGCAAACATTTCATTTTATGAAGTATATGATTCTCTCAAGACTCGACTTTTTGTAGTAGAATCTCGTGGCAGACTGACTTCTTGATTAATGAACACACTTGACGTGTAGAGGCAGATAATCTTCCAAGTATATTTCTTTCTCGGTGGAACTAAATCTCATATAAAATCTACTCCATTTTAAAACAGTATTATATTTTCTTATCTCTCGACCAATACGAACTAACCCGATTCTAGATAACCGCGGGGAAACGTGGAATTTTCCCTGCTTACTGTAATTAATAATACTAAACAATACGGAAGACGATATTCGGAAAGATAATATTCAAGATGTGGTTTTTCCAGTAATCGCAACTTTCTGCCCTCCCGCTAAAATGAGCGTCGCTCTCTAACAAAATAATCTTCGTCAATTATCCTCCCCCGCTGCAACGTTCACTGCCTGTTATTCAATCCCAAGATTCATTTCCAAAACACCTGCTGCTATCGATACCTAGTCGCCTGATCAACGCCTAATCATACCGATATACACCATTAATTTCCTCAAGCAGGATAACACGTAGGAAACACGGAGCTGGAGGAACGTGGCAGGCAAAAATCAAACAGCGGCACGACCATCAATTAACGGCCACTCGATCCCACCCCTTCGTGGCCACTCCACTGATCAAATCGATCCTGGCCAGCAAGAATACAGCAATTTCGATCGCTGTTCGCGTGCCTGACCCATTTCCAACTGCCTGGCATCTCTTCGTCTATTCGCAGAGCAACAAGAAACCCTACGAGTACGAGCTGCATTCGTCGCGTAATTAAAATCGTGTGCACCGCGGTACGGGTGCGACGCAGCCAGCAAAGGCAAGGTAGGCTACGCGACGAAGATGCATTCGCGAGGGGGCAAGGTATTGCGGTGGGTGGCAGGAGTGGAGGGTTGCCCTTTCACGACGGCTTGACGAAGACAACACAGCGACGGGAACAACGGCCAGCACAGAGGCAAAAGTTTTCGGGGCCGTGGAAGAGCCACGGCCGTGGCTCTCTACGGCCATGCGCCCCACCTATCGATCCGTCACCCCCTCAACAGCTACGGTCACCTCCACAGCATCGACAACCGGCGATAGCCCCGTGAACAACAGCGTTCATCGAGATATTTTGTTTCGCGAGACGCGATCTTGAAGCATAGTTAGGAAATAGAAAGAAAGGACGAAGAGATTAGAAGAAGGGTGGAGAATGTTGGGAGAGAAAGGGTGAAAGGAGCTGTGGTTTGAAGTAGTATCGAAGACTGAATATGTCACGCAGTGCAGGTCCTGTGCGGCTGTGAGTCGTCTTCCTGGAAGACTGGACGATTTATGGGCAATTAGGGGGAATTGAACGGAGGGCCGAGGATTCATAGTGGACCACTGTTTTAGTTTCCGTGAAATTGTAGAGAGAAAAACATTCGGCCGAACGATTGCTGGGCCGAGGTTCGAACCCGGATCTTTGGCTCGCCGAGCGAGTGCTTTGCCAATTAAGCTACCCGGACGTCGGCGAATATTTTCCAAACTCCCACGGTCTCAAATGGCTACCGCCTACGAAATAACGTTCTGTATTCATTATTGCCACGAAAAGTTGGTTATATTCGTTCGAGCTTTACGCATTTCTGAAAGATCGACGAAATGCACACGATGTTTAACAATATGAAGTACACAGAATATCTAACGCACGGCAATCTCTGCGCAGACTCCATTTATTTCATTGTACTGGTCAAAATAGAAATTTGCATTATAATTTTACGCGCTCATTAATTGTCGAACGAAAGTGACGACGTTGCGAATAGAGAAAAGACGTGGATCAGCGTTTATTCTCTACGGAATCGAAGGATCACGCGATTTCGTCAATTCCGAGTTCAATGGTCTTGGCGCGGCCCTTTTCCGATTGCCGACAAATTCCGGATCTTTATCTGGCCGCCGTGTTTCTCCGCGCCTTTGTACACGAACGTCTATCCTCTTCGCCACGCGCTCGTTAATGGAGCGTCGAATCACCGTGAGGGAATCGATGGAAAACACGAACACCAAGTGCTGCAGCCTCTCTAACGCGGCTTTTCGACAGCAATTACTTTCTCTCCGAGCAGATTGCCGTGCGGCAACATCTCGCAATTTCCGGAAACCGCGCTTTTTTCCCCCGCCCTCTGCCTCTATCGTCAACGACGATTCATTCGGTTCGCGGCTTACCGGCCGGCTTGTTTATTCGTGGTTCGTTTCCACCACGAACACCGCGAATTCATTTTTCTCGATCCTTCTCCAGATCGATTCCTGTTATTTCGTTACGTTCGCATTGCACCGCCGGCGAACGATCAACGTGCATGGAAATTCAAATTGCTTCGCAGATCTCGTTTTATTTTCTGAATTTGGTGTTGATGGTAGCGACTATGTTCGCTATTTTTTTGGCGCATTGGCGAACTCGTTCAGCGTCGAAAGATTACCGAGAATATGAGATGCAATCACTGGAAATGCAAGTGTTGACGGTTGATTGATATAGTATAGAGGTAACTGTACCTTTAGATTGTTAAAAATTTACGTTTCGGGCGAGTTGAATTGGGAAATGGTACACGTTGAAACGTACATCGTAGTTTGTTTCTTTTCAAGCAACGATTGCTTTATTAGACAAAGAGAGTCGCTTAGAATCGCTTTACGAAGTTATTTAGCAGCGAGAATAAAGTTTGACGACAGTTGGTTGACCACTGGGACTTTGATATTCTCATGTAGCGATTATTTCGATCAACATCGTTAAAATACGTAGGTTGCCGACCTACGCAGGAAGATAATGTAATTTTTAAGGATCGTAATTTCATAACATTCTGAATTATCGTATATTTAACAGTGCATAATTTTACTTGACCCGATTCACAGATTCTGCAGTTCCCAATTAACATATCTATTCACTGCGGGCTCGTTTCATTATCTACATTCCTGCACATTAATAATTTTCATGTAATAACTGGTCGTTATCACATTGCGATATTTCTTAATTATTATGAAATTTTTCTCAGAATTTCACCATACTATTCCATGTTATTTATAATCAAGTTGGTGCCATACATGTAACCTGAAAGTACGTGCCTGGTGAACATTTCACGTGAAACATTGTACTCCTCCGCGGCAAATATAAATGAAAAAATTACCATTTTTCTTCTCTAAAGAGAAGCTTCGAAAGCTCAAGTATCCAGTACCAACGTATCGTTCCTCACGAGCTTTTCCCTGTTATTTAGATGGCCAATAAAGTGCTATAAAAAATACAGATTCATCTTACCATTGCGAGAGATCGTTCCACGGATTGCTGTTTCATTTCCGCAGCTCAATTTCTGAACGCGAAATCCACGTAAATTATATATTCGTTACGGCGCTTAAGCGCAGCTGCAGACCATCAATGGAGGCTGATTATACGTCGTGGATTTAAGCGGTTCGGTAATTTCGAGCGCAGCCTCGACCATGGTGTCTTAGAAGCTAGCCGAGCCCCGGCTTGGAAAGTTTAGACAGAAAGCCATTCGCCTATTTTCCGAACGTATTAACGGGCCAACGAACTCGATCGCCTATGACATCGAGAAGAGGCTATTAAAACTATTATCGTCGCGAGCGAACAACTTTCTCTGCCAAGCAAGTGGTACGAGTCAATGATTGCCGCGTCGAATCGTCCAGAAGATTCGCCGGAACTTATGAGCAAAGTTTTATATCCGAAGTTTCTCCGGCGAATAATACAGGAATTTTTCTTTGTATCGTTGCTAATTAAAAATGAAGTCGCCCAGATGGAAGAGATGAGATTTTAATCGCAGTTTCACAGCCGAAGGAATAATTCGTAAGATTTTCTTACCGGCAAGTTGGATATTATTTCGTAGAATTTGATAGCAGTCTGGCTGCACGACGCGAGGGTTAAATGAATTTTTGAGAACGTTCATTATTTCTTATTCGCGCAGATAACTGTTGCGATGGAAATTTTGCAGAGGGAATAATTCACTGCGCATAGTGGCAAGTATGATATTCAGTATCTTTAAAATATTTCAGTTTCAGCCGTTTCTGAAAACGCGATCCATCTCTCTCGGAATTATCCTATATATCAGATGAATGTAAAGCGTTTGAAGTTTGAAGAGACACTCTGGCGGCAGCGTTAAAGCGCGGAGTATCAGCGAGAAATATTATTCGGTCGCTGTCGAGAAATATCGTCGCGTTGCTCATTGTGTAGCATCCCGAGACCGCGTCGAAACAAAGCGACGAGGTTATTTCACAGAAATAACGTACACGCCACTCGTAATTACTACAATTTTTCAACGATAATTTTGTTGAACTCACCAAAATTTCTTTGTTCCCTCCTCTCTCTCTCTCTCTCTCTCTCTCTCTCTCCCTCTCTGTCTTGCTCTTCCTCCTCTTTGATTCTTTTTCTCTCCCACAATCGTTCTCGACCCAGATCAAGGAGCAAGTTTCTCAAGCTCACTCGACCGTGTTACACGACCTTTTTCAGAAATTCAAATTAAAAAACCGCTTGGCTCGTGTCGGAAGCCAGCCATTGCGCGCGGGCGTTCCGTTATAGGAGCTACGAAATATTTCCTGCATCGATGCTTGCATCGTCGAACCACGAACATTACAACCGTGAAATATTTTCGGCAGGTACATCGAAGAATCCAAGCGGCCATAAATCACCAGCTTTTTTGGTTATTGCAACGTCCCCTCGAAACCCACCGTGGCTCTTTCAACCTTCCAGCGGAATGTCAGGTCAACTTGCTTCGAGGTATTACCATGATTTCCCTCTGACCCGCGTTTGAACGCCGCCGTCTTCAGGATCTTATTAAGCGATAAATTAGAATTTCAAAATTAGTGTTCCGTCAACAGATGCGTTTCGAATTATTAGGCAACTTCCGAACAGGGCGAGCTTTTCCAGGCATTTTTAATAGTAAACTAGAAACAAAAATTATCCCAAAAACAATAAAGAATTTAGTACGGGAGAAGAGAAAAATAGACTGTTGGACACGGTGGAAGGACGATAAAACGTAGTGATTTTTTTCGCCATAAAGCAACGCCAAGACCACAGCAAAATAAAATCACGAGGAGCACGCTAAACAGTCGTTCTCTTCCCTCTTGGTTTCAATGAAATATCAGGCCGTGATCGCGAGAAATCCGTGACAGCTTTGCGGTGGAAAAAGCTGCGCGAAGCTCGTCGGCTCGCGAGGAATCGAAGCTGACGCGCTCGCTCGGAAGGTTGCTCCCGAATTTTCGACAAACTCGCCGTTTTTCCATCAAACCTGTTCCGTTCCGCCTTTTTAATTTGCACACCTTTGTCCGGTCGAATCGAACGATTTATCCCGAATTTCTCTCACATTTTCCATTATTCCTTTCATTTAACTCGTCATTTCGACGTTTTTTTGTTAAAAATGATGCTTGTATCACTTTAACACGTTCATCGTTCCAGCGTTTTACGCGGACTTCGCGCAATCAAACCGTTTATCTTCGTATTCTTCATGTCGCGTATCGTCATTTGTTCATTAAAAAGAAGACAATGCAAGAAACGATAACGAGGATTCGAACAAACATGCCGCGAGTTCGATAAACACGTTGAAAAATTGTACGAGTTTATCAGTTTTCACTTCCCGTTCGTTGTTTACACGATGCGCGCTGTACGTGTTAAATACTATCGATATGACACGCGTGAGTACTCATCTGAGAATGATCGGGTTTATGGTTTGGAAGTCGATTATTCGGAAATGCGAATACTTCGAATCGAATTTGACTAACGGTATGAATAATTCTGTATGAATACGACCACGGTAGCTAACTGCTTCGATATTATCAAAAACATTAACGTTTTGAATCAATTTGACTCGGGATACGAATGAAAGCGATGTAGTCGAGAATATAAATATTCCGAACCGATATGAATATGAATACACGCTTCGAACCGATGTAACCGCGACTATAAATATTTCATACCGATATCATCGAATATATACGATGCCCACGAATCGGTGTAATCGAAAATAGATGATATGTGGAAATATTTCGAGCAAGTCGACTATTTAAATCGTAATCGACGATATAAATAGTCGAAAGGCGACTCTAACGACCGGATGTCGTTGCGATGTTCCAAATGCTGCTATGGTTGCATCGAATTTTTTTTTTAAGACGAATTTCATTGATCGACGGTACATAGATCGAGCACGAGTGAGTTCTGACTCGGTTACTTGACTTTTCTGCAATTTCGAGCGCCTTTACGGAGTTCTGTGTCCGAAGAAAATCATATACACCACGGTGCACGTTAGAAAAATATAAAGTCATAAAGATGTATCAAAACTGTTAAGATAATTTATTTAGGACATATAGAATAACGTATAGTAGTAAGATGTGTTTCTTGCACGAGGCCCATGTGTCACTGACGCTCACATACATACTGTGGATAAATTCTCTCACTCTCACACGTACAATACGAACGTATTATATACTCAAGAAAAACACGCGGGACAGGTCCAATCAAGGATTTAAGAGCCGCGAGAGCACAACACGGTGGACGTAAACGTGTCCCGAACCGACGTAATCGCAAACGCAGGGTGCCACGAACGTGGGTACAATGAAACGATAGAATCGCAGACTATAGAAAACCCGACGAGAAACGTTCCATTATCGTGTCATGTATTTTTTATCGATTACGTTGCCTTCTTCGACAAGAACGTTCCATTATTTTTCCCTCGTGATACAAGATTCTTTGTGACAACATCCCATCAAAGATATTCATCTTCCTTAACCTGTACGTCTAGCGGCGTTTCCATTTCCCTTGGCCTTTGTTTGCATACAAATAAGCTAGCTCCCGAACGTCACTTTTTACCTAAAAATCGGCTTCCTTCGGCATGGCAAAGCAGCGTATGTGCTTTCTTCTTCTCAAGCTTTCTTTTTCATTTTCTTCCTCTATCCACCAACCCTCGCTGTACTCTCGTCCCACTTTTCACGAAGGCAGGGCAACGATTGATTGGGCCTCTCTGTTTTGTTATTTTCCACCAGTTCACGTTCTCTTCTTTGTCGAATCTTTGACGTTTCGCTCGAATACCCCCGAGTGCCGACTGGATTCGATTCGAACATTCGAATCGAGCTACGTAACGTCTGATTTCTTTTATGTCGGGCGGCTGGCTGGGATTTTCTCCTCTGCGATTCGTGGTCGATCGTTTCCACTAGATCAACCGCTGGTTCAATTATTTTGCAATTGGCGATTGGAGAAAATCCGATACATCTGGTTGATTTCTTGATTTTCTTCGTACAAAGATTATTATAACTGTATAATCACTTCCAGTTTTTTTTTGTAGCACTGTTTTCTTGTAAAATTATCTTTCGTTGCATTCTTCAACGAGGTACAGGCTTAAGGAATAATTTGCGAACAGCTGGAGATACAATCGACGTATCACGAAGAGACAGGCAAATACGTGAAATATCGCCGGTTATCAAACAACGAGAAACTTATGTTGTATTTTTATCCGCGTCATTTTTCCGGCGAATTAATGCCGGCTATTTTTTTGCCCGACAACCGCGGAAATGAAACTGCATGAATTATTATTAATATTATTAGGTCGACTGATATAAAACCGCGATTCAGCTAAATGTATTGCAACGAAACATGAATCACGATTAAACAATTGCCATCCGAGAATGCCAGGTTTTTCATTATTTTCCATTTATTTATTCCTTTTTTTTTAAACAATTAAACACGGCGAAAGCAAGTACTATGTTCGAATCAAACGATTAAGCAGCCAATCTATGATTTATATCATCCATCTAGAAACAACAAATTTTGCCGTAAGTTTCGATCCATCGGAAACGAATGCGATTGCAATAACTTTTGACTAGCAGCTCTCTGTGTCCGCGCGCGTGAATGTGGAACGCGATTCCGAGCTCGCGTTAATTAAATGCCCTGTGCGGAAATGGTTTCGTTTCCTCCCTCCCCGATTACGTCGAATTTCGTTTTTAACCGTGCAAAAAAACAGACGATCGATCGTCGAACGTTTGCTGCCTTTATAGCGCTTTTGATTTAAGAAACGAGAGGCTGCCTTCGCGCCTTTCTCGACGCTCTTTGGATCCTGGCCAAAGCGCACGAACCACAGCCACGTTTCTCTCGGCTGTGTACGACGTTGTCATACGATATATCGCACGAAAGACAGTGAGAAATCATGCGGCGGAGAAGCTTGTATCTGCTTTAGGAGACACTTTACGAGTGATGCGCTTATTCTTTCTAGGAAAATCTGTGTAAGAGACGTGGCATCGAAGAGGATGCTTTATATTCACCAAAGTGAATCATCGAACGAGTCAGCTGCACTTTTGTCCTTTACCGGTTATGATCACGGATTATCCTCGACGAACGAATTTGTAGATTCGTGTTATTTAAAAAGATCGACTGCTATATATATAGTAAGGAGCATAACTGTACCAATAACCAAATCGTTCTACGGTTAATAATTTTTTTGGTCTTCCTCCAACATTTAATAATATACTTTTACAGTACTTTTTTTTCTTATTCTCTGCACTGTCGATTGACTAACACTGCAATTTTTCGCTGTCTTACGCGTTGACAAGCCGTCATCCAAAAGAGAAATGACTTTTTTTAAACAATTTGGAGCAATAGACTTCATATTTATTCTTATTTCACTTGCGTGCTTTTCCGTTCGACTGATTGTGTAGAACCGAGTGTTAAGACGTAGAATAATATTTTATAAACATACCAACTTATACCTTAACCTTATAAACATACTACTATAACATTCCACGTAAACATTTTTTTTTACGGACCGTCGTTACGACGCAAAACCGAGTCAATCTATTTTTTTTGCCATTGATAAACGAGGAGACATTAATTATTGAAAAAAATTTCTTAAGTTACTTCTAACTATGATAAAAGTAATTATAATGTTAATTTTTTGTTATTCTTTTATATTCTTAGCAATAAATAATGATTTATACAAAACTTGTGGTTACTGGTTCAATTATGCTCCTTACTGTAAATTCTTCTCTTGTAATGTCCAGAATCGTTGCAGTTTTTAGTCGAGAAACGATTGTCAGAAACTAAGCTGATCAACTTTATGGTTCTTCGTGCACGACATAACGATAAGCCTAAATCCGCGAGGAAAATTTCGAAATTGATTTAATCGCATTTTCATCCTTATTTTACTACGCCTTTTCCCATTTTGCTTGGCTGTCGAATAAAACAAAGAAAGAAAAAAGGATATAAAGTAAAAACGAACTGACGTAAAACGATAAAGTTTAGGTCTCTTGCGTTTGCTTGCGAATGTCCTCCGCGTTTCTTCCGTTTTCGGGACGCAGGGACGAGTCGTTTCTTCAAGTCGAAGAACAGACTGATACATGTGACCGCCCATTATTCTTTCTGCCATCTGACGCTTCAATTTCAGGGCAATTGTAGGTGACGGAGTAGCAATTCGCAGGCAGCGCATCGACCGCCACTGCGAAACGAGATTTCTATCTGTCGGAACGAGCTAATGCACCGGCCGAGTTTGCCCCGCTGATCCTACGTCCTCGTTCCAACTGCTTTCTGCTGGAAAGAACTCGCGCTTCCGTTTGACCCCGCGTCTCTCTTTCTCTCTTTTTGCTTTATCGCCCTTTCTGTCTATCGATTTAAGTTGCGTCACTTTCCTAGATGTGCGCCGGGGACACGCGGTTCCTATTTGTGCCGCGTAGATTAATGATTCTTCGCGTGAATGAGGGAACGTCGGAATTAGGGATGAGAATATGATCATTGCGAGAGGAAGTGCTGTTGATGGATGAAGTTATAAATAAAGATTACGATCTTCATTCCTAACTTTCTGGATGAAATATCTTTGCGCTGAGAAATTGTTTTCCTTTATGAATTATTAACAACAGGGAGACGTTTTCTCTGATATTTTTGCGGAATATGAAAGGAAGGAAAAGATTTGAAAATCAATACGTGTACTAAATAACTTGGTTTTATTTTAGTTTAGCTTATATTATTTCATTATTATTTTAAATAGCTTGGTTTTATTTAATTTTCATTTATTTTAGCTCGACGTTGCTCGACACGCGTATTCAGTGATAATAGGAAGCACTACTAGTATTTCGATAATGCTATTTAACTATTTTTTCCCGAATGAAAAATTAAGACGAAAGGAAGCAAAGATGATATGTTTGGAGTAGCGTAGATGTTGAAAATTTATCGCTCGAAGCGAAGGAATATTCAACGCGAGAAGTTGTTTGTTCCAACAGTAGATTCGAATGTGTCGATATTTACCTGTTACCGTTTCATCATTTACACAGACGAAGTTAGCGAAACGGTCGACAAACTTCCTTCTTATTTGCGTTCACAGTTTGTTCAATTAAAATCAGAAGTCGCGAAGCAAACCAGCTCAAGTGCCCGTCTGTGAGTCTCGTAACTCGAAGAAACGCGTGTCATATTGCGATTTCCCTTCCTTCTTTTTCATCGTACCTTTTTACCTTAATATACGTAAATAACAAAGAATTCGTATCCACAAATCTCGCCTCTGTCGCAAATTCAATTTGAACTCGGTTTATTTAATTAATATCGACCATCAATCGTTCCGCACTGAAAATCTGATCCGGAACGCGATATCACTGATAAAACTTGTTAACCAAATCCAAAAGCCGAAACAAATTACGCGTCGATAAATCTCCTTCAATAGCATTTCTAGGCGGCAGGAGAGAAGTTGTCGAGTTAAACGGTACCAAATCCAATCGTAGAAATTTTTCCAAGGGATATAACCGACAACATAAAAAGAGATAGATAGATAGGTAGATAGATAGATAGCGAGAGATATAGAGAAAGAGAGAGAGAGAGAGAGAGAAGTAGGCAAAGAAAAAAAGAATTAACTTGGCCAAACACGATCTATCAGAGCGCGTTTTATTTGCACGCGCCAACTCGCGGTCGAAACAGAGAATCCCCCGAACCCCTGTGAATCGTTCCCTGTTTGCTACCCCTTCCAACCTCTTTCCAACCCTCTTGCTATCCTCTTTTTTCTTTCCTCGAAACGAAATTTCGTGCTCGATCGCGATTCATGGCCCGCGCAGTTTCGACGCAATTCTCGTTTATCGAGTGGCTCGGACGGGCAACGGGCTTCGCGTGTCCGGATGTTCGCCAGCTTAAACAGCCCGACGTCCATGACATCGCGCAATCCGTCATCCGCACCGGCTGATTAATTGCAGCCCGGTTCTCCGGCTCGAGTGCGACCCAGACGAGATTTAAACAGTTTTTCGCGTCGAATCGATGGCGAGATCGCTCGCAACGTTAAGATTCGATCACGTTACGCCGATGGAACGGTAGATGCGAATGGCTTTCACATGGAACCGGTTGTTGCGTCTGATTGGAGTTTTAGCTCGGACCGTGTAAGAATTTTTCAGGGTAGAATTTCTAGTTTGTGAGAATTCTTTTCTCTTTTTCTTCTTTTTCTTTCTTTATAGAAACAGTTTTTCGCTACGAATCGACTGTTCGATCGAGAGATCGCGCGCAACGTTAACATTCGAAAGCGTTACGTGGCTGTTGCGTCCGATTACAATTGCAATTGAGATCGTCGAGTGGGAATTTTCCAGGCTAGAATTTTTAGTTTATGAGAATCTATGTTCCTATAAAACGATGCGAGGAACGTGGAAATATTGGGATACATTAGGTTACTGGTTTTCGGTGGATGGTATGTACGGTACGTATTGATGGCACGCGAATTATGGTGGATTATTTGTAGAATATGTTGATCGTGAATTCCTGTTTGCATACGAGGCATATTTTTCCTAGTGGTATTGAAATTTTCCGCTTTTGCTTCTGGGTTTGAGTATTGGCATTCGTCGAAATAATCAGAATCTTTATATTAGATTAACCCACTTGCAATGAAAGTTATTGAAAATTTATTAATCGTTTCAAGAACTCCAATACACGAGCCCGTTCAATTCTCGAAACGTTCACTCACACCGCTACGATTTTCCGCCTGGAGATCGTTTCTTTTCGCTACCGAAAAAACATCGTACTATTTATAATCTAACGTAGGAAACGCATTCTCGACAGCAAGAGCCGAGACTCGTATTTGGAGCTTGTATTTTGTATTAACGAGGCTATGCAGGGGTTGCGTGCGTGTCACGCGATCGTTCGAGAAAGCTGGAAACTTTTGTGCTGCAAGAACGATCATCAGGGTGGAAAGTTGCTCGAGTTGCTAGTATTTCGTGAAGTGGACCCAAGTTTTCCACCCTCGTTCGTCCAGTCTCATGCACTTCGACCATTTTCGTTTCTCGTTTCTACTCTAGACCTTAACTCTGCCGATGTAACTTCAACCTGTGTAATTTTATCGTGTCTCCGTTACTTTCGTCTGTAATTCTCGTCGTTGCACGAAACAGTCCCCTTTCCTACCGCTGTTTCGTCACCGACTGGAAACTCCACTTTCTCCTTCTAGCCTTCCCATTTGTCAGTGCGTTGGGAAACTTCTTTCTCTCTTGCCGAAGAAGAAATACCGAACAATCTAACTGGAAACTCCACGAGATATCACGTATGCTTCCCACTGAATCTCGCGGAAACTTATTCTCCATTAAAACTTTCTCGCTCTCGTTTCAGTCGGCTCGTATAATCTTCCAATATTTGTTCCGATTCTTCCTAGGGACAGATGCGATTTAAACGGCAGGAAAACATTCGCCGAACGCATCCAGAGGGTGGGAAGCGTATTCGAGTAAACAAACTGGTTGGGGTTTTCGAATGAACGATACACGGTGTGTCGAAATGATCGCGAAAACGTCGATGGATCGTGCGCAGGCTAGCGTCGTCTCGTGTTTCACTATTCGGGTCACTGTATTTGTTTTTCCAAGTACAATTATCTTGATATGGGAAGACGCGTATAGTCGCCAGACAGGCAGCGAATGTAGCGTAATATAGCGACTGAAATAGTTGAAAGATAGACGACTTCAAAATTAGCTTACCAAAACAGTTGTAAAAGGTAGCGCTTGATTTCTAACTAAGTAATTTTCAGTTAAATAATATAACAAACCGACATTCGAGTTGTAGAAAGTAGCGCTTGATCTCTATGAGAACCAAAGAACCAAACTACAGGATCCGTATCGATCTGTTATCCCTAACTAAGCAATTTTCAGTTAAACAATATAACAAACCGACATTCGAGTCGTAAAAATCTCTATGAGAACCAAAGAACCAAACTATAGGACCCGTATCGATCTGTTATCCCTAACTAAGCAATTTTCAGCTAAATGATATAACAAACCGACATTTGTAAGCAAGTAACATTCCAATTAGGGATCATCGAGGCTTCAGAAATCCAAGAAAGATAATGTTAGGCGATAGAAAATGACAAAAATTATTTTTCCCGGTCAGTCGTTTCAGCAGATCGTGTGGTGGCGTTCGGTCGAGTGTTACTCGACCGAGTCTTGCAACGGAAAACAACTCGTTCCAGAAGACACTGTTATTGTCTCCGCGCGTCTTGATTCTGCTCTGGCTTTTCCTTCCTGCCGGCCAGCCTCCCTCCGTTCTTCCGTAATTGCGAGAATTTCGTGGTCGAAAGAGGACCAGCCACGGTGACAAAGCTGTCACGGCAATTATCTCGAAACGCGTGCACTTGCTTGCAGCCAGAAGAACGAAGATGGAAAGGGGCAGAATGGAAGAGAATCAGAGGGGAGAGAGATTCCAGTTTGCTCTCCTTTTGCGATTCGAGCCGCGAGGTCGGTTAATCACTGGACACCGGAGAAAACCAACGCCTCGAAAATTGTCCCCTATGCGAGTTGGTAAATAACGGCTGCCATCGTTTGCCCGGCTTGCCCCGCCGCCACCAAGTTTGTTTGCCAGCGATAGAACCGAGCGTATCGCGTATAGGCTGAATGGAAGGAATATTCGACGACGGAAATTCGAACGAAATATACGACTTTTAATTTCGCAGGAAATTTTTATTTAGCTAGGTAATGGCGAATGAGCTTGGAAAAAAGTGACGTAGTCTTGGAGTGATTTATTCTGCGCCGCAAACTTGACGTACATCGGAGAATATGCGCTTTGCGATCGTACGGAGATAGCATCGTTCCTCGATGAAGCGTTTTGTCGCGATAGCAGCCGGCGAAGTGGCACACGTCCGAGGAAATGACGGTGTCAGATCAGCGAAGTAGAGACTGATTACTTTGGTGATTCCATCGAAAGCTGCACGATAGAAGCAGACGACACTCCAATTTACGATACTCGCAATTCCTGCGATTTCAAAGCGCCAGTCACGATAAAACCTGTTACTAATTTGTCGCTGCTCGTTCCTCAAGATTTCGCGTGTTTGGTGGCACCATACTGCCATCGACCAACGCTCGAGGATCCTAAGAACGCTGAATTATCAAAGGACGTTATCGAAGAATATTAAAATCCATTGCATTCGCGATTTCCCCGATCTTGAAGTTTCGATCGTTATTAAATTTCTTATCAATTTGTTCACCGTTCGTCGCTGAAAACTTTATAATTACCGGTAGATCAGTTTCCATTTTCATCACGATGCTGCGAGGAGAAACAAGATTCTACGAGATTCTACGAGATTCTACTGTCTCATCACTCGATCTGCCTCGTGCAGTCGTTAAACTTCTAACGATCCATCGTACAGACTTTATCAGCAACGTTAAAGCGTCACGTTACGAGGGTTGGCAAGATCCAAAGGGAAGGAGTTTTTGAGCGTTTTCTCCGGGGATTTTTGAATATCTGGCTGGCACGTTATCGCGTGGGCCAAAGCGTTATCATCGTTGAGAAACTTTTCGTGGCTGTTCTTTCGCCGTTGCTCGCGCGAATCCTCTCTCTTTCTCTTTCTCTCCTTTCATTCTCTGCGGAAGACACACGTCTCTGATTCTCGCGATATAAACGTCAAATTCACGAAGGAAGCGCTAGAGAATTTCGAGGAGTTTTCCCTCGGGATTCGGCAGATCTCCCCTTTTTTTTTTCTTCCCTCCATACTTTTCGTTTCGCCATCATATCCGGGGATCTACTATCTATCCTAAACGTAGAGAGATTTCCCAACGCTGTTCCTTTACACCTGGCGATGTGTATCCCCCTTTCCTTCTCTTCGTGGATCCATTTTGATCGAAGAGAAAAATTCCCAGTATCCCCCACGCGAATCAAATATTTTCTAATCTCTACGGGATATGTGCCTGTAAAATATTATATCGTAAAGATTCTGAAACTTTGATTTCTCCAATTTTTCTCATAATTTTTATGATACTTGGCGGAATAGCAACCAGAAACAAAGATGAAAAGGTATTTTTCCTCCGCCTTGCTCTTTGAAAATCGAATAGAAACATTCTCCCTGTTTGGAAAACCGACTTTCTGTTGCTTTTCGTTCATTTTTGTTCTTTGTAAATCTTCTTCTTACGCCGTGCCCGAGCATTCTTCGCTGGAAGCTTCGTACGTCGATGCTTTTGTGCGAGTTGCAGGTATCTTTTTAATTAATCTAAATAACGCTCGTTGCAGCTAAACATCGTATTAAATATTAACGACATAAATTTATACATTATAATATGCATTATAATATACATATTATAACACAGAGTAACCATAAAACGAATATCAATTACACGATAATTATTTATACATTGGTATCCATAACGGTATAAAATAGTGCACATACAGACATAATCTACCTACAACGGTTGCAAAAACACACGAACAACGCGATTCTTCATCTGCTAATTGATTTCTCGTTTTCGTCACGATCTTTCGCGACCAGATCTTTCAGGATACGACAGAAATTAGTTTCGAGTCGGCTGCGCCGACCCTAGTCTAGCTAGCGATTGCACTTCGCCGGCGCACCACGTTGACGATCTTTTTTCCAGCTGGCAACAACGAGGTAGAACGCGTTTCATCCGGTCGCTTTTTTCGCCAGGATTTCTTTCAGCGCGTTCGCTCATTTTTCATTTGTTCGTTTCTTTCGCCCGAGGAACACAGGCAACTGGAGAAATACCTGGCTGACGGGAAACCACGCGGCCAGATGAGATTTCGCCCTGGGGAAAGGAGAAGAGCGACCGATGCAAAGCGTTTTATTGCCGGCGCTCCGTTTTCGAACTTTCGCGCTGCCCCTCGCGAAATTACGGTGCAGCGACGCCCGCAACTCGAGCGCGGCAACCTCTCGCAGGATTTGCACTCCGAAGATTGTCCAACGATCCAAAGAGTCGAGTTAGAGCCACTCCGTGGTCTTCCGGTTTTAGGATCTTGCAGCTCGATGGCACGCGTTTGAAAGTAGCGCAAGCTATCTCGACGAAGGCAGCTTCGGTTTCATTCGTCTTGCAATCTTTACTCTGGCTTTTGTTCAACGAATGGCGTATAGAAGTATTATAAGAAACATAAAATAATGTTGGAATTGAACTATTAGAGAAGGAAATATTTTGAATCATTGGAAAATTTAGGAATTGTTATAGAGATATATTGGAATATTAGAAAATTTCTATTATTAGGATTCTTTTAAAATTGATTCATCCGAAGTCTTGCAAAGTAGGAAATCTTGTTGGATGTTACGCGACAGCAAATTTGAAGTTGCTTTATAATCAGCTGATCGTGATTGCAGGTGACGAGCTTAAATTTCTGAGTCGTAAATCTATTTTTAGTTGCTATTATAATATTACTTTCGCAGTAATTAGTTTGCAATTCGCAACAAGCACCTTTTTCGATTAGAAATGTGCGGAGTAATACAAGAGATAATTTCTTCGGTTATTTTCCTATAGTTTTATAGTCCATAAATGGGCAATTCACAAATGTTCCACTCTGCTTGAAAAAATCGTGCATAAAAATATTAAATCTTCTCCGAGTAAACTGGCAATAAATTGTAACGATAAACGGTAGAAATAGACGATTGAATCGACGATTCGGAAGTGCTTCGCTTTGTGTGGAAACAACCAGATATTTAAGGGTTGAATGATTTTATTTAAACTAACTTCGACTGAACTGAAACTTAATTTGGGTGAATATATTTCGCTAAATCGTGGCATGAAGCTGGGATGCGTCGTGCGCGGAAGAGATAGCCGGAGAAAATTTAAGGGAAATTTTATTGAGAATCGAGCGGAGGGATGCAGTTAATGCGGCGTAGCAAAGATGATTCCACGAGAATTCACGATTTTTCGTAGATGAAGGAAATTTTCGAGTAAATCCGCCGTAAATCTAGTCCAGCCAGACCAAGTAGAACGTAGCACTGCCAACTTAATACGTCGCGGCTCCTTTAATCCCGATATTTCAAGAATTCGCCAAGTCGCCAGATACTCGTGAAATACTTGGCCAACTATGAGCACCGATAGCCTGCAACTTCGAGTCAGCGTTAACTTTTAAAGGTACGCGTATGCAATGACGTGTAATGAGCATGATGCACACGAGATTCCAGCAAAAATCCAACATCTAAACGTTTACTTTATTCTTAAAATAGTTTGAGAAATGTTCAAAACACAATTGCAAAGGAGAAAAGAAAACTTCGTAATCGTCGTCTCTCTAAGACCTTTTTTCGCGATTATTTTAGCATTCTTATCAAATTCTGAGCATTTCTAATATCAATGTATCATAAATACTATCGGCGATATAAGCACGTTGAGCGTAGAAATATTCGAAAAATAAAACGTGATTTACATCGCTCTTCGGATTGCAATTATTAAAGTTTAGGAATTTTTTATTACTCCTCGAGTCGCCTAATATTTCACCCATAAAAATCGGAATTTCATCTTCAGAAATATATGAATCTCTACCGTATATCACGTCCTTGGTATTTTATGGCTAACAATCAATTCGAGATTAAAGGGGAGAGCCCGATATTCTGAAAATTTTACATCGAATGTTCAATTTTGGCAAGGGTCTGATCCGGTTAATTATTTTGCGATAAACGTACAAAGGGAGGCCGTAACGCCTTCGGTTGGAGACTGGAGCGGTGCCGATCTCGATAGGAAAGACTGTTTCCAGGAAGTGGCAGTAATCTGGCGTGTTAAGTGGTCGATAGGGACTGCCAGTTAATTTTCTCAGCCTGCTATTCTATCCTGAATCGGACGTTTGCATAATTATAGTACGAAATTTCTATTAGTGCAGATACTGATGAATAATTAACACTTGAGCCAACACCTATCTGTAATATGTGTAATATTTCAATATAATATACGTAGATGATTGTAATTAACCCGTGGTAATCGAACAGCGAGTCGTCTTAAACTCGATTACGTTTCAATTTATTATTCAGAAATTTCTCGAATATTTTTTTGACCAGCACATGGAAGAATCGCGAATTTTTGCTTCAATTTTGCGCTAAAATCCTTCTTAAGCTTCTCTTTAAAATTAAGTGAAGCTAAATTAAAAATTAAAAATCCCTATTCGCTTCCTGCTTTATTTACTTTTATTCGACGTAAGAGTTTGAATATTACAACAGGATTAAAATCGTCTGGCGAGAAAAGGAAAGAAGCTATACGTAACTCGCGTTCGCATCTCGATAAAAGTCAACGTTAATTTTGCCAAAAACATTCGCACGATTTTCATCGTTGCAAAAACAAGCAAATGTAAAGACCTTCGTTTTTCCAAATTCAGCAATTCCGATATATCATACAAATGTTACTGTCTCGCATTTCACCGCCCCTTTGTCGCGCGCGCACGAATTATCTTTCACTTACTTACAGTTTCTACTTCTTCCTGTACCTAACCATGAAATAAATACTCGACAATTTCATCGTTGATATTCACCCTCACCACTCGAGTAACCCTCGCTAAAAGCGCGATAAATTGTCCTTAAAAGTTTCCTGTGTCCACGCGTCACCTCCCTTCGCTCCAACCCTCCGCAAAAGGATTCTCTTTATCAATTGACCGAAAAAACCGTGTTCGTCCTGTTTCAGCCGCTTCTTTTTCCTTTTCGTTAAGTTTTCTTTCTTATCTCGCGGACACATTACGAAGCACAGGGGTCGCTTGATCCGACTGGCTGGAAATCGAGTGAAAATCTTCGAGCTTGGACGTTTTTTGCAACAGTGGTGCTCGATGCAGGCCGGTCGAAGCGCCCCGTGAAAATCAGTGGCCGTGAGAGATTCAACAGCCGGACATCGAGCGGAAAAAGGTCGTTAAGAGGTTCCAGCGGAGGGTTTCCGAGGATTCTCTCCTTATTAAGTTCTTGCGAATTAGCGCACGACGTGGCCCTTAGTCGCATATTTCCTGCCTGCTCTGGTTTTTCTTTTTTTTCTGCCCTCCCTCTGCCCCCTTTTTCTTTTATTTTCTAAGAGAGTTAATCGAATTGGCTTTGATTTTCTACCTGCTTAGACCCTCGTCAACGACGTCAATTTGTATTATTAGAGTTAACGAGCCGAAAGATGTAAAACTTCGCGGGTAACTTCGTTAACGAGCTTCTCTCGTGTTAAGATTCCAACGCGCGGATTTCGTGGATTTAGCAAATAAGTCGAGTACTTGGCAGATGAATGAATCTCATCGGAGAAAGATAAACACGTGGGTTGGCGAAAGTATTCCAACACTTTTACATACTTTCTACTAATATATCCATGTGGATCGCACGTTGGAAACACGTTGAAATTTCATTCGCATTGTTAGAAGATTCGACTATGGCGATCGTGTTGGCAAAGTTTGAAACATACCCGAAAGTATGTGTGGAAATGACAAGATGGTTAGTAGAAATATACAGCGGCAATTAAGTTTCCGACATTTGTTTTGACTGTAAAATGCACATGTCCAGAATAAGTTGAATATTCAAGCTGTGAAAAATAGCAAATATCCCCGGTCCGTATCACAAATTTTTCAATGTTCTATTCTATACATTTGGTAAGAGAATAAAATCGAGAGAATACAGAACAGAATATGAAATATTTTGTCGTGACGTATTAAAATCAATGAATTCTTTGTAGTTGACGTGATGCCATAGTATATCCTTTTAAATTGTAACTGGTTACACGTATAATAGGAAATATTATCTCCAGGGATCAGTCAACGTTAAATTTATAGTACAGGATAAACGATGTATAATATATATATATATATATTTGGACTTTTTCTGTTGGTCTTATTTCTTTCTCCATTAATTTCAGTTCCGCGTTTACAAAAGGATTCTCCGTATTTACAGACGAATTACACACAGCGGAGTTCCGGCGAAAATTTCGTAATTGAACGTGTTTGTGTTTCAATTTCCTGTCTTTTCTTTTCCACTTTTTCTATCCCTTTCTCCGTGATGCGAATAGAACCACGATCGTGTAGGATTTTAATACAGATACCAACCAGCGAGTCGATAAATTCGGTTTTCATTCGTCGCCATCGTATCATTTTTTCATCTTCCCGCGTTAGTTTTCACGAGTGAACCGGAAATATCCTTCAAAAAACCTGGACAGATATTCGCAATGCGTGTATTATCGAATTGGTCTGATGATAGTCGTCGCATCTGGAAACCGAATTTCGTTCAAAGGTGAGCGTAGAAAAATATAGTCGGTTTTCATCGGATTTCGTCTTGTATTTGACGAGTGCGTTCAAAGTGCCATTTTCCCAAATAAAATTTTGCAGAACGTCGTGTTTTATATTCTGCGTAATATCCACGTGATTCGACGCGCCTTCTTCTCCAACGATTGACTGGCTTCGTTATTCCAGATCTGCGAGAATTATCGATTCCAGAAATGAGGAATTCTTGAGCCGAGGCACGGAAGTTACGGTTCCTTGATTCGTAGTTTCTTAAAAATAAGCAATTAAGAAATTGTCCGTGTGGAATAAAGGATACCTTTAATCTTCCACAAGCTGCTAAATTTATGTTTCTAGCAATTTTCACGTACCTTTTCCCAAGCTTCATCTCACGTGGGATATCAATAACGGAGACTTCTATATCTTTATTACAAATCTTTATAACGTTTGGCTAATAGCAAAATTCACTTTTCTTTAAGGCGACTGACAATCGACGATAAAAGACAAAATTTACTGATACCGCTTCTCAAACTCAAACTTCAAAAAAGCAACGTTTCAAGTATTCTATAGCCTGAAATTACTGTATTAAGCCCTGATAGCCTAAACGAATATTAACGAGCCTAATATTAATATCAGGCTTAATGAAGCAACTATCGAGACACGACGTGATCTTAATTCTTATTGGATACAGAGTTGCAAAGCGTTATTAGAGTTGGAATAGACGAGAAAAAGTAGAAGTTACGTATCGACGGTAATTAAGTAAGTTTTCAGAGGAAACGTTTTCGGAAGACGATTGATGCGAGGAGGAACAAGTTTCAAATTTCGTGCACGATATTGGAAAGTCGTATCTCGTAGCTAATATTCCGTAACGGATCGTGCAATTAGTTAGGAGGTATAATTAGAAGGCGGGGTCGAATTCGTAGCGAACTTTATCTTCTAATCTCGATACGCGCGCGTTACGCCCAGGGAATTAATTTATTAGCGGTTAGTTTGCTCGAACGTTCTCGCTTAGAAATGTGCGCCCTTAAAAATTGAACCATAATCACGCGTCATTCTTCCATTCGTAATTGTACTGTTTCTTATTTATTAATGCGTGTCGATATACGTTCTCGTACACGTTTCTACTATTTAAGAGTATTAAGATTTTATTTACTTCGATTTTACATTAAGATAGTTGAGCATTTCTATTGACTGTCAGTGAATTTCGTGGAATTGAAATTCTTCTTTTTAATAATATCCCTTTAAATTAAATACACTTTTATGGTCTCCATATAATTAACTTTTAACAACATTGTACGTATCGTAACGTAATATTTCAATTTAATACTTGATTATTTCGAAATTACGTTGTTGCATATTTCATTCCTTCACGTTGTGTTAGTTTCATAAAACAAATATTGGTCATCACGTGCAATACCTGTAATCGATAATACGATAGAGGCAGAACGCAGTGACTGTAACTAACAATACGATACTGTTTTTACCACACAAATTGCAACGTAAACAGATTTTTATTTCCTTTTCCTTGACTCTTCGATCTCTCTACCTAAATCAGACGCATCCACGCCTTAAAAATCCTTCACAAATCACGCGAATCTGGTATCCCATTCGGCCCACAAAATCCCATATACCACCACATATTCCAGATGAGCTTCCATTATCGTTACGTTCGCCCTACTAATATAGTGGAGGCATTATCGCGAGCAACCACGCAGCGTGTTAAGCAGTCATGTCTGAGCCTGTGTTTTCGCTGGCCAGGGGTTCAATCAGCCGGATGAATAACGCGAAAAAATTACAACTATACGTCATGGAGGGAGTACCATAAATCGAGCCACGTCCTTGCTTCGGATCGCACCCCCATGGAGATCCGGTCGCCGCCATGACAGCCAGCAACGTGAGGCTAACACGCGGATATTATGAAAAGTCGGATATAAATTTTCGCTCCGACATGACGAGGATAAACTGCGATCGTGATCATTAAACTGCCGATGTATATGCAAATTTATCTTTTTACAAACAGTAAGTACGGCAAATAGAGATTTATTTTATCTAAAAGCGTTACCTGTCGGACTGGTAAATAAATCGAGTGGAAAATAATGGGAAAACAGTACTTCGGATATTTGGATATTTTCAATATTTTCGCCTATTATAAATACGTTGTGTATTTTCTTACGTTTAATCGGACTGGTAAATAAATCGAGTGGAAAATAATGGGAAAATAGTACTTCGGATATTTGGATATTTTCAATATTTTCGCCTATTATAAATGCGTTGTGTACTTTCTTACGTTTAAATTCCCCAGAAATGCATAAGCGTCGGCGATCATTATCCGTGTAATAATTGGATGCCTCGTAATACGTTCGTAAGTGGTGGCGTTTATCCCGGATACTGATTACAGGCTGAGTTTTAGTGGCCTGTACTCATCAAAGGGGCCAACTTGGCTGTGCCATTTAGCGCTTCGTTATTCCTCGTTCGAAGTTTCTTCGCTCCATTTCCATCATTGCGACTCGGCCCTCGAGAGAATATCGATGAAAGGAAGTTTTCGAAAACTGAACGAAGAACCAAATATTGACGGATAGTAAACGACGGATAAAGAAAAATCGAGGAAACAACTGCAGTACTCTGCGAAAAGCTAAAAACGTGAAAAATCATATTTTGCCACGAAGCTAGTTCCTAGTTTCCTTTGTATCATCTTCAATCTCGAGAAAAGTGTGAAAAACTCGTTGTTAACCCTTATCATTTCGATCATGCCAGCTATAATATAACTCTGGCTTGCGTTTCGTGCAAGCTGTCAGTCACCGTGATAAGGGTTAATAATATCCTTGATTCCTCGTTTCCATTTTATGCTAAAGTCTTTCTTTAGTCATTAAGCTTCTTCTTGTTCCCTAGAATGAAAGAGTGATTGGAACTCATAAAACTTCGTGAATCGTCGCAGGAACTAATATGAGATAAAATTAACGATCTTCATTAATCAGAAGAGTAAACAATTTATACGATTCGAAGCAGAGGCGAAATGACGTCGTGTTCAACGACCAAGAACTTTAGATTTTAACTGTTACTATTTCGAAATAAAGATTGATAGGGCAGATAGAAAATTTTAATTGGCCCAGTCGATTCGTTCGAGCTTGACACGGCGATGAACCATAACTTCGGTGCGCCAAGTTTCATGATAAATGTTGAGCCACTGATAAATCTTGGACCGTTCGGAGCTCTAGAAACGAGCCAAGACAAAAGTTTGGAGAAGTAGCGTGGGAAAGTTTTACAGCGAAGACTAAGTTGAATTGTTTTCGAAGCGGCCTGGACGGGTGAAGGCGACGAGACTTGATTTCATAATGAGCCTGCGGACCCTTGATCTCTCCTGACATCTATAACACGAAAGTTCATAGCTTAGCTGTTCTTAGTTACGTGTCGATGCTTTCTCAAATTCGACCGCCATTTGGAAAATTTAACACGTCGCATAATGAAATCTAATGACTCGAGCAGCCATCGTGATTCTTCTTTTTTACTCAGAATTTATAAAAAAAAAAATTCAGAATCGAACAGGGAGAGTATGCATATGCGATAAAAGATTGCATTACTCTTGGAACGACTCGATGTTTCCATTCTTACCTCGAAATCCAAGAGACACGGGCAAGAAATTATAAATTAGAAGCCTGTCGAAGCTGTTCGAGCTCGTCGTCGGAAAAGTAGGCAAATTTTTCAAGAAGAAGACCGTGAAGTTATTAACAACAGACAGTCTAAATTCTAAATAAATATTCACCTTCGCTACGAATTTTCCCAACAACCAAACGATATAATACTTCCATTCCTTTCTGAACCTTACAAAAACCATAAAAAGCTCATTCTCTCTTACATAGAAGAGCGAATCGTTACTACAGCTCCGTGTGATAGGTTGAAATTTTGAAATTCTAAGCTCAGCGAAGGTATTTGACGTGCCTTCGATGCGAAGCTAACGAGATACGCACTGTCGCGTGTTCGTGTCGGGTTGGCGGGTGTTTCGAGCGAAGTGAAAAATTGCAGGCTGTTAACGATGATTAGGGGGATGCTCGTTATTGGAGCGGAAGCGAAAAGTGCTCCCCTAAAGGTACTATACTCACCGATGACGATGATTCAACGTATTTACGACGAATGGGAAGTTGGAGATCGTGGCGCGAGATTAGATTACGTTCGTGGAACGCGGACACGAGGGAGAACGAGCAATGGCGGCGATAAAGGATAGGCGCATCGACAAACAACGGATACGTTTCGCGAAGATGACAAATTGTTAGCGGAAGTTCGTCGGGATATTTTAATCCATGCATCGAAGCTCGCTCCATAAATGTCCATTTATTAGGGGCGAATTAATGGGCGATTAGGTCCATACGTTCTAATTGATTATTATCGAGATTAGATCGGTGTAAATTTTTCCCCTCGCGGAACGTTAACTCGCGCCGACGCTTCACACGCGCGCCTATAGCTTGCGGGTACTTTGAGAACGGAGGAGGAAGAATCGAGCGAGCGAGCGTGGTCAAATTCTTCGTTGATTGGTCGTGATCGAGGAGTTTGCTGAGAAAAAAGTAGATGTGTAAATATACAAGGTATCCCGGAGTTCGATAGCCAAACCTTGTATTAATTGGTCCATTTAACAGATAAAATTTATTACGTTCGATATTGAGCTGAAAAATCTGATTACATACGGCGAAGTTGGTATTCGATTAAAGCTCTAAATGTGTTTAACATTCTGCCTGATAAATATATAACTTGATATAACGGTTCCTATTAAAGAAACGCAATTTCGTATCCTCTTATTTAATTTGCTATATAATTATGAAATTTTCATAATCATTATAATTATCAATTCGAATGTAGCTGATATTAAAAAGCCGGAATTAAAGCTTCGCGTGCAGATTAACCGATTCATCGTTACGTCTTATGAAGTCCTTACCAGAAAGCAGCTCTTCAGTTACTTACGAAGATATTTTACATATTTATGGTATTAATGATATTTGAACAATACGTGGAACTACACGAGAACGAGTAATGAAACATTCCGAGTTATCCACGATTATGCAACTCAACGATTTAGTAAATTCGTTATCGGAAGTAATTGTTCGTGGCAAATTGAAGAATAAGCGGAGCAAAAAATTCTTCGTGGTTTTATTCGCGGGCACCGTATGCGAAACGCATGGTAAATACATGGAGGAACATGTATTATGCGGGTACTTTACTGCATAAGTTGGCTCCATCGTTTCTCAAGCACATAACGGTGTTCAGACTATCTTTTCTTCGTGCATCGAATTTCCTTTTCCTTTAACAGCCATTAAGAGCAATTCAAAAAGAGTACTTCGCGTGCAACGTAAAAGATTTCTTTCTCGTCTTGCTGCTCCGTTATCTACCAATTTATCTTATAACAAAGATTCCTTGGCTATTATATGGTCCAAGTAGCACGAATCAATAATAACGTTGTAGACTGAAATACAAATAAATCTGCACGATATATTCGATTCGTATTATAATCACGACGAAATCATTGAATAATTAACGCAACCAGAACGATCGGAATTTCATATTCGAGTCTGTTTATTTCATTCGAGTAATAAAGGCCAACGACGTTACGTTAAATTTCATAATTTATTAAAATATTCCAGTGGAATAATGTTTGGAAGATCATCAGTCAGCTAAGTCCAGCGATACTGTCGGATTTTCCTATTCTACGCGTCGCGTTTCAAGTAGCGCGAATCAATAACAATAACTGCGTACCAAAATATAGACAAATCTACATAATATATCGAAACTATGTTACGATAACGAGGAAACCATTGATCAAACATTCCAAACATAACAATCAGATTCTTCTGTTGTATATCGTCCAGGTAACGGGGCTGAATAATATTGTAGCAAACTTAATGATGTTCTATCAAAGTATACCAGCGGTGTAACAATTGCAATTACAAGCGTGCGATCATCGGTCAAACAATACAAACAATGCCGGTAAATTTCCAATTCATTCAAGTGGTAGGAGTCAACGATAATGTTTCAAGCCACGATATAACGTTTCAAATTGAATTGTCACGTTTCAGATTGGGGTTAAGTTACGTTAAAAACGTACATCCTATAACATACAAAAGGACATCAAATCGATCGAATAACTAAAACACGACAATCTGGCATCTCTCCGTTACGTGCACGGAGTGTTTATACTTAATCCAAGTAGTATAGCTGAACGATATCACAAGAGACGCAATAATATCATATTAAAGCGTCCGAACGCTACGATCGCAATCGCACTAGTCAAATAAGACGAACGAGGCCATCATTCGCGTGTTCCGCGCGCCACATTTCACCCAAGTAGCTACGAGTCAATAATAACACCTTAATCACGAAATTACACGGAAACTATATGTGTAACGTTTCAAATCCGGGTATTATCCGCGCAAACAGATCCATCGAAACGACTAAATAATAGGCTATCGAGCGAAACGCTGGCGATCTTGCGGAAATTTCTCGAATCCTCCGGTCGGCTAATTAGTAGCATGGGATGGCGTTATCGCGATATTACTCGTACGATGGAAATAGTGGACCTAAACAGTCGCACAGGGCGGGAAATAGAGGGAGAAGAGAAAGAGAGGGAGAACGAGAGGAGCGTATCCACGGCGAAAACAGCGTGTAAAGCCGGTACTGGGACAATGGTACGTTTGATTCGGTTAATGAATACTTGTCGAGCGCGGATTATCGTGTGCTTATCAGCGTGAAATATGATCGCGTCGGTGGACACGACACGATTCGCAAACAAACGGACCGGGCTTGCAAATACCGCGTACGGTTAACCTTTCAGGAACGGGACAATCGTTGGAAATGAACAATGCGAGGTGGCAGCCGTGAGGGCGGAGGCAACGATTCCAGGTTTGAAAATCGTTCGTTATTTTAAATATCGCCTCGTCATCGTCCGGCAGGACAATCCTTCATCCCTGCCACTGACAAAATTTTCAGGAATATCCCCGATTTTGACGGCACGCCGGAATTGCTTACGATTGTGTCGTGTTTTCGGTACGGTGGATGATCGATGAAATGCTTTTTCAATGATCGGATTATAGTTTGAGTGGAACTGACAGATAGCCAAGGTCGCGCCTCTGATCGTCAAAGGAAGATAAATCGAAATTCGATCGTAGTTTTAAGAATGGGAAGGGTTGATACACAAAGTATGGAAAATACGAAAGATCGATTATTCCTAGCATGGTTAACAGGTTGTCCGGATCTGATCTAAAAGTTGGAGGCTTCTACCATGTACTTAAACGATCTTGCAACATCAATATATACCGACGAATTCTTCCTATCAGAGAGCATTAATCTTTCGTTATTTCAATAAAAATTTACATACGCAAATAGGACGCACGGCGATCCTGCCTATCTCTACGAGAAAATATTCACAAACCTCGCGATCTCTCCAAACCTATTACATCCGCCAAGTTTGCAAATTACCATGAGATCCTTCCACGGTTGAAAAATTGAATCCCAAACGGAAAACACACTACCTCCCCTCGTGTCTGGCCGAGAAAATATCCACAACCCTGCCAATCTTTCCAAATTTATTCCACAATCAATTCCAACATCCCGTCCCTTTGCTAAAAATCGCCGCGAACTCCACCGTGATCCAAAAATCAAGTCCCGGAGAAGACACGCGATATCCCACTTCCGGATCTATAGCAGAAAATATTCACGCAACCCACTGCATCTTGCCAGATGCAGGATAACCGTGTGCAACATTGCAGCCAAATGCGCGCCGTGTCCAACTCACTTAGCGATCGAAAAACAGAATCGAAATCAATTTGATCGATCCCTTCGACGAATCTATCTCAGCGTCAGCGATTCGATCCTGTCTGACCCAGAATCTCGAGCTCTCCCGATAGCATTCCTCGCATTGTATCTCCGAGGAGCAAACGAAATAGGGACGTGTGCGCGCGCTCGCGCTACCCAGGGACAGGAAGTTAAGCGAAAAGAGGGCCGACCGCGAGAGTGCATCGAACGAGATCGATTTTCTTTTAATACCAACGCACATATGCTCGCACGCACACACGCGCACACGTAAGCATACGCGCGATCGAGACCCTCGGGGTCGGCGATGAATAAAAAAGTTCGCAGCGGTGTCCGCGGTGTTCAGCGTCGATTCAACGGATGAACCGTGTCGTCCCGTTTCGCCTTCCGCTTAACGGCGCCAGATTACATGGACTTCCTGTTCCCAGGACTTCCTCCCGCGACACGTACACCACGGCTCATCGAGGCGTGTTTCGATCTTGGTGACCTGGTTCGTGCTAGCGATTGTTTCAACGGCTGGTTAATCATTGTTTTTTCTCCTTCTCCTGTACGTCAGGATGACGTATAGAGGAGTTTTGGTTTATTGGTCAGCGATATTGGCAGAGATTTTTTTTTTTTTTTTTTAATAATTGGAAAGTGCATTCTGGTAAAGCACTTTGATAAGGATCGGGTTGTTTATTAATTTCGGTTATTTGTTATCAGTCGAGTTATTTATTCATTTACGTTGTTTATTAATTCAATAATTTTGATTGTATAACGATACACGAGGATCAAACGGGGAAAACACGATACATTTATCTTCGCGGATTTTTTCATTTATACGTTATTTTACGTGTTACGTGGACAGAAAGTATTTTTAGCGTAATATAACAGGAGTTAAATAAATGGAATGTTGTAACATGACATGGTTGAAATTTAGAAGATTTTGTTACATACGAAAATATATGTACCTCTCTAGAAGATAGCTAATGAATTTTCCTATAAAATAACCAAGCCTTGAAAATGCTAATCCTAAAACGAAACGCAAAGACAGTCTAGGTAATATAGAATTAGTTAATAGAATTTATAATGCTTCTGCTGTAGACTTACATGAAATTGATCGTAGGTCGCTAATTATAAACGTTCGTTATATTAATGGAATTAATCATAAGCCATCATCTTCATAGGGAATTGATTATTGATCAATAATTGTAACATCAGATTTTTCTACAACATCGTAAGATGTCGAATAGAATATATTAACTCTGATTGCGATGCAAGTACAGTGGAAGAAGATTTCACCGGATCTCACACGATTTCACACTAATCGAAATCAGTCGTGCCGATGAATAAGATGCTCGTCAGAGATTACGAGTAAGACGAACGTCAGCCCTGCGGATGTGCGCGATAACTTCCACTCTAACGAGGTCCAAAGTAAACGTCGATGTCTCGATAATGCATTCCAATCTGCTCGCTAAAGTTATTCTTCGATCATGTACGAGCTTACACGCTCCAACTTTGAATTTTGTTTTCCAACAATGTTGCACTTTCAATTGACTTTCCAAGGAAATTTGTCCCAAGGGAACGAAAAGTTTCAGGAATAAACTTCTCCGAATTTTCTTTCTTTAATTAAATCAATAATCCAGTGAATAAATTTTAGAGTGAGCAAATGGGATCTAAAATTGACAATTCTATGGACACGCAAGGAACGTCTGACGTATATACGCTCGTTCTACTGGAATATTCGGTAATGCTTTACTTATGTATAGCTTTAGCTTTTCATTACTGAATTATTATTGAAGTATCATCATTTCATTCCTCTGAAACCGCCAGATAAAAAACAGTTTAGATAGCTAAGCATAGAAAATTACCGATTCGTTTGACAATCTATGATTTTTCTATCTTACAACGCGAGTTTACGTTCAAGTCGATAACAATCGACAAGAGTTTAATCGGACACCAACTAAAGTTTGGTTAAGTAGAATTCTACTGTACTTGGTCATGTAAGAAGAAGAAAAGGAAAATTTCTCGCTTCCTTTTTCAGGAAAATTCCTATCATCCTTTTTCTAGGATAACAATAAGCAAGACGTATCGTTGCGCGATTTCGTCAAATTATCAGAGCCGGCTCCCACATAATAGAGCAGAGCGAAATGAATTGCGATCATCTTTCAGCGCTTGTGCATGCCGAGAAAGCACGACCGACGAGAACATTCTGCCACGCTCGAAAAGCTCCAGCCCTACAGAAAATTTCATGGCGTACGAATGCTTAACGGCGGGTTGCTGCGACGCTTTCGGTAGATCGATTTACGTAATAAAAGATATTCCCACGATTTATTGTCTCCTTTCCATGTATCCGCGCGCTCACGACGCCGCCACGCAACTGCTATTAGTCTTCCTAGCTTGATAGCTGTGTATCAATATCGTTCTGTCCCTTCCTTTTCATCCCTCGTTACTGTCCTCTCCGATCAATAACGCTTATGGACTATAATTTAACTGCATCAATACCACCTCTCTATTTTTCACGTT
Source organism: Bombus confusus (assembly GCA_014737475.1). NCBI lineage: Eukaryota > Metazoa > Arthropoda > Insecta > Hymenoptera > Apidae > Bombus > Bombus confusus. Next base: position 2,442,375 of record JACXIV010000045.1, read on the forward strand.
CATAAAATAGAAAAATAAAATTTACGTGCATGTACTTGCTTTTTTCATACTGTATATAGGGTGTCGTAAAATGTTGGGGAAAACTTTAGAAGCATGTAGCACTGATCGAGACAAGCAAACGGGTCTGAATAAACATGGATCGAAAAACCATTAGTTTCAGTGTTACGAGACGTTTACTGTATAAAAGTACAGTGTATTGTAAAACAGTTGCTTCGTTAAACGAATTGATACAATGAATCGGAAACTGCTGACGGGAGATAAGAGAAACGTCGGCGATTTTTCAACGCGAGCCTGCTTCTATGAGGAAATTCTATGAGTGTCGTAGCGTGTGTTGAAACGAACGGGGCACGTATCGAACATACGCTACGGAGGTAATGTCTCACGAACAAAAACATCTGCTAACTGCGAAACTAATAGTTTTTTACACACACGTTTATTAAGACCTTTTTGCTTGTTCCGACAACTATCTGCTACATGCTACAGTTCGTTGCCAACATTTTAGAACATATAGTTGTATTATTTACTGCAAAATTAATATAGCAATAGGTGCTGTGAAACTTTCTTTGCCTTGCCCTCAGGCTCTACGAATTCATCAACGAGGCTTATTTCATCTAGTAAGCATAATTTTTATTACTTTAATATTTATATAGGATCACGAACGAGGGACGATAAGAATATATTCGAAAGGTACGAAGTAATATTACTCTGAAACAACAATTGAACCATAAAAAACTTGCTTCGTCTCTTTCACCAGGGAAATTAAAACGCGTCACCAAAACATCCATTCAGTTTCTCAAGCGGAAACATCCTCGTGCACCGGCGTACACGTATAATGCATCGTAGCAAAAGTTCATTCTCGCGGTGGCTCCGGTGGGTTGTCGGAATGAACGGAATTTCCCTACTGAAACTTTCCTTTGTCTCTCGTCGATATACGGACATTAATTTCCACGAAGGAAGATCGAACGCTCGTTGATTGCAACGTCGTCGAATTTCGCCCTTTCGAATCCACTAGGATTTCGCGCAATCTGCTCTTGCAGCGGCAGGACAATCGTTGAGTTTGTCTTTTCGATAGCACTCTGCGTTAGACTGCGATTGTTTGGCCGGCAAGAGTCACAGTTTCGATTAACTCTGCGAAGTTTGTGTTAATAAATAATTTTCTTCGAAACAGGCGATGTCTGTCCGCGTTGTCCGAGTCCAACGACTTTTTCGTGATCGGACAGTTATTGTTGCACTTTACGGATGGCGGCGGTCGCGAATCGTTGAGCTGTTTCACTGCAGAAGGTCGGATCGAATCACGGTTACGGATTTCAGGGAATCTGGGACGCGTTTTAAATATTTAGCAGGGCTGGCACGCGAACCGGGTTCGTCGCTCCAAACAATGATGATTTATGTACGCACGAGGGGATCACGAACGCACGATGAGATTACCTGGTACTTTGCCGGAGGAAAAACGTGTTATCGCTCGAGTTTCAGTCACTGATATTATTTACCGCGACGTAGCGCGCCTGCTCTCCGATGATAATACAATAAAGAATGGGATTTTGAAACGGTGATACGATAATAGATAGCGTAAGTTAGCTGTTACGCGTCAAATGTTATGCAAAGACGAACTGAACATGTTTCATGGCAAAGCAGAGAGAGTGTCGATGAGATACAACGTAATAAGAAAACTGTGTCGGTATCTTTCCTTGGTATCTTCTTAATATCTTAATAGCCTGTTTGAAGTGAACGTGTAATGATTGGAATGTAGAACGAAACGAATGGACATTCTCGTTTTGTTATAGTCTTTCGAGGTTTTGAAAATCTTCTGAAAAGATAGCCAGTTAATGACAATAATGCAAAGTAAAAGTTAATCAATTCTATATAAATTCATGACCACAGATGTTACGATTTCACACTGTCAAATTCACGCTTCAACAGCGTCCAATTGAAATTCCAATTTCCAAGAACACGATTCATCCAATCATTCGATTTAAAGCGTACACGGTTATTGTCCCTTCTACTTTGATAATAAAATACACAGAGCAGATATATATTGGCACCTTGGTGAATCAGTTAGCGGATTAATTATATATAGCGTGCGAAATTTGAGGATTACGCCTCGGTTGAAATTCAATTCGTTAAAAGTTTTCGCGATATGCGATCCTCCGTGCTACGGCGAGCGCTTCAGCGTGTAGCGGCGTGCTCGCGAGCGTGTGCGTCGCGTTGCAATTAGCAGTTGAATGTAAGCGTAACAGGTATCGTTGATTGAATGTCCAGTTAGCCGCGTATGCATTGTCCAACGAAATTCACAGGTATAACATTCACCGTTTGCTCTAACTTTGTAAACAGTAATCAGCCCCCATAATAACGCGTTACGTTCACGTGTCGACTCTTCAAATATTTAACGAACTTCGTTTACAATCCAAGCCTTTTATTATTCCCTTTTGTCGTTCCGTTCGCCAGATAAAATATCGGAAAGTATTCCTGTCGTTTTACGCCGTCACTCTCTATTCTGCGTAGAATCGCGTTCTTATTTATCATGGTTATCCTTTGCTTGGAAGCTTAGAGTGTGTAGTACATTTGATACGGATTGGAATGTTGTATGTTCTACGCTATACATAATAAATAATAATTTGATGGACGCGCAAAGCCAGGATTACTCTTGGCTTAATCCTTCGCAAGTGAATTAATTTAGATTAATCTTGCATTTGGTATGCTGGATGGTTCGTACTCGATAAACGAGTACCGGTATCTATTTTAATACATTGTAACGTGTAATTATGATATATGAATGTATCATAGCATACAAACGAGTACGTTCTGCCGCGAACGTAATTGACTAATTATAGTTAAGTGGTAGTTGAAGTAATAATTAAAGTTCAAAGTGCCAAATAAATCAATGAAAAGAAACAGATAAATATGTTTCATATGTACGTATGTTAAAACTAGATTGGGAATCTTTATACGTTTAAACGATACAAAAATATCTGAGTCGAAAGAAAAATGTACACGTACGAAGATGCATAAAATATCCAAAGCACGGTATTCACTATGACCGGTACTGTCAACCTTCTGATTTATACCAATTTATTGCCGATTTCTATCTAATCCGATATCTACCGTATCTGCAAATATTTCAAGAAGAAACGAGACCCGTTTAACTCGGCAAAGTTCAAGAAGCTAAAATTAAAAATCGGAAACATTTCGCAAATAACGTAATACCTTCGGTTAGTGCAGATTACGGACGAAACAATTCGTTTCGGAAGTATTCGCGATTCGCGTAATAAAATGGCGGCTGTCGCAACCAGAAACAAATAAATCTTGTGCTACGATATTCGACGGTTTTACAAATTGAGCCGGCGCAGGTTCGGACTCTGGGAATTATTGAATTCGCTAACGATGCATCAGATGCCAAAATCTGCAAAGTGCGGCTGAACCAAGTAATTAGTTCTGATTGAATCGCAGCGGATAGGTACGCGGGACGGCCCCGGGGCTGTACGCGAATTTTAGCTATGCATTTACGATGCATCGTAATGCGTTGACTAATCTCCATTCATGCGTAAACTGTAAAATTCGATTACCCAGTCTGTTTGTTAAGTCGCATTAGATTCGAATTCAAACGTGAACGGCGCGATACCTAACGATTTCGGCCGATTACATCGATTTTCAGAATTATTCAAGGAAAAATAGCAGACGAGAATGCTAAGCTACTTGGTTTGATAACGAAGCGGTGTATACATATCAAATATTATAGTACGCGTATGATATTAAACTACCGTCTAATGCAATCTCCTATCAAGCAAATAGTTCGTCTGCGGAAGATTTCTGAATTAATCAATTTTTTTACTAAATTTATACGAATCTCGTGTGAAATTAAAGAAAGAAACGCAAGAAGTATGTAATAGAATATTTCAGAAAAATGTACAAACGAAGAACGGGACATTTTACGGTCATTGTCCATCATCTATTTTAAATCGCAGCGACAGAAGAAGAATAAACGAGATTAGTCCAACTTGATCGATCGGTATCATCGGTGTTTCAATTTATGGCTTTATCTTGTCGATTCTACCCATAATAGATATACCGACGAAAGTTCATTCGATCCGAGAACACACTCTCGCTTTTCCATTCTTCTCTCGTTCCTTCTTTGCGTCATAAAACATATCTGACCGTCATACCATTACCATAAAACCATAAAACCATAGTACTACCATAAATTGCGACAAATATCGCAGGCGTAATATCGCAGGCGAATTTCACATATTTCTCGCCACCTTTCAGAAGGCATCCGTCAGTTTGCACAACGAAGCGATTACTAATTACGACGGGGAAGCACTCCACGTAAGAGTAACGATCCTAAATTCGGACAGCTCGACGTCGCAAACATCGAGTCGACGGTCTTGCTCGCGTAAATAATCGCCGAGGTGCAGCTCGCGCTGCGAGAAAATAACGTGGCAAACAGTCTAATGGAAATTTATGACGCTGGATACACGAATGGTTATTGGATTCCGGGGGAACGGGCCACGTTGCGACGAGCCGAGCCACTTCAATCGCCCCTGATTACTTCGTTTACATTCAGTTGATTTCGCCGGCGCTAATTAAACTTCGCGCTGGCCTACCTTTTTATCCGCGTAACACGCGGGTTTCGCTTAGCGGCGAAACGCAGGAAACGAGGAAGAAAGAAGACGAGAGTCTTGATACTTTCACGGGCCGGGTTATCACACTTAACGTTATTACACTTTGCATTGTTACGCTCAACCTTGCTACAATTCTGGAATTTTTATATTTCAATCTGGCTCTCGTTTTGGCCAAGCAGAAAGAATTTAATACTTTCGGAATACGTTTGACGTAAAGTTGCAACGAGAAAATCACGCGCCCTAATGAGACTCTGTCGCATCTTGTCCAAACTGAAGACGTTTCTTTTTTTTTTTTTTTACCACGAGAAACATACAATCAGGTAGAAAACAATTGAAAGTGCCAGGGTATACAACGTTGTTTCGTGCTTCCAAACGGAAGCCTGGAAATTTCTAATCTCCTGCTGTTGAACACGGATTATCAGGAAGCCTCGAACACAGCAGTGTCGAGTATAATGTAATGCAAAGTGTAACAGCGTCAAGTGCGAAGAGCGAAGGATGCAAAGAACCGTCGTCAATCGTCGACAACGTTAATAAATGCAGCTTCCGCGAGGACGATGGCGCGGTCGTTCCCTTGTTGCCAGGAATATTGCATTTTTCCCGCGCAAATAGCGTTCGCACAAGCGGCGCTAATTGCGGCAGAACGACGGCGCATTCTCCTCCGCCGCTTCTACATTTTTCCTCTTCTTTCCACGACGAGTTTCTCCTATTCTCTTTCTTCTCGTGGGTTTTCAAGATGCCCGCGACGACTCGTGATTACGAGTTGTTTCGCTTATTTCGAAATGCATTGAACAAGGGTTTGTACATTTTTCAGAGAGTATTTGATTACGTGTTTGAATAGGTCGTTTATTAATCTTGTTTGGCTGAACTTCCGCCAACTTTTCAATTTGCAATTTTTCCCCAATTGTTCAAGATGTTGCACGCGCACTGAGACTGCAATTTGCCTCGTTAATTACACGATTTTACAGCTTCGTTATATATCTGTTCCATCGACTATACTTCACAGATTTGCGCCTTGGATTATGGTCACGGCGGATGCGTTTTCTGGCAAACGGCCAAGTACATGGATTCTTACGAACGCAGCTACATTGTTCTTCCGATGTTTAGACGTCAGTGTATCGAAAACCAGAGCGTACATTTGCCGGAAACTACAACTATAGTTAAATGATTACTCGGTGAATCTTATTCTCAGTGCGCATTCCTCTAATGGCAAGCATAAAAAAGTTGTGCCACTGAAAACGTGCATTCCTTTGCAAGATTGCAAGAGTAGAATGTCATGCCGTAGAAACGGACGATAATTCGAAGCGCGGTGGAAATTTTTTAAGGAGTAGACTTCAAGAGAAGCGTGGAAACTGAAAAAGCTGTTACTATAGATAGAATCGGTTTTCATTCGAACATTCGACTGGAACATGCAATCTCAATTTTCGATCTCAATGGTAGTATAACACGACGATTTCCTTATCGTTTCGCGTTGTGCTACGAAGAAGGAGAAACTTTATCTTCCTTCGTCTATATCTTATCATAGGAACCATATTGAATTTGTCGAGATTGGTGTTCAGGAGAATGAATGGAGAAAAGAAAAAGACGACGAAGGCGAGCGTTGAGAAAATTATGCGCGCATAATTTTGCCTGCAGCCGGAAGCAAAATGTTGGGTGACGTAACGGTGACTGGTTTCGATTTGTCGTAGCGCGACGACGAGCTTTCAATTCTTTCCCCGGCTCTATATCGTCCTGCAGAATCTCGAATATATTTTACGCATGATCTTATAAAAGGGCTTGCAGTGTGCGACGACGACTTTCAGGCCGGCGTTCATAAATATTCGCTTATGAGACGAGTTCCTTTTCATATATTCGGCTTGCGTTTCATGTTCTCGTTGCGTATAGAAAAGCTGGCCGAAAAATAGCGTCGTGCAGCTGGCTGGGTGAATTTATTCGATAAAATATACTACTTGCATAATCTTAACGCATAAAAGTCGACAGACTTCGCTGTGAACACATATTGCATTCATGCTACGTAAAATAAAAAACTTCAGTACCAAGAGGGATCTATCTTTTTTTTTTTCCTTTGTTGAAACCACACGAATCCTGCAAACACGGGATTAAAAAGCTTGCGGAACGTCGGATGAAAATAACAGAGAATAACAGAAATTATACCGTCGATTAAAAAGTCCTGTAGGTATAAACGCAACACAGCGAAATGAAATAAAATGGAAACACACGGACTTTCGATTCACCTTTCTCGTAGTTCAGTAATTCGCAGTTCAACGATTCTTGAAGCTTCGTACCCTTCGTACGATTCTTTGATACTTCCATAAAGCAATTTTTGGAATCAAACTTTTTTTTCATTATGTAAATAACGGCAACGCGTCAATTTCACTGGCGCTGGTAGAATAAGACACTACTTTGTCAGACCAAGGGGCTATATGGACGTCGAAGTACGTAGAACAGAATCCGCTGACATCAGACAAGTGGAATGGAATCGTGTCCCGACAGCCAAGTAGAACAGAATACTCTTCGATCGGTCCAAGTAGAATAAAATCGAATCCAGTCAGACGAGCGCCGCCGAACCACTCACTCACAATCAGTCGAGTTTCATGAAACTTCAACGGTATCACTCGACTGTTCTCTACGCTGCGCCTTCCAACGCGCATTACACCGTGCTTAACTCTTAAGTGCTATGGTAAAATGAAAGTAGCTGATCTTAGTAAATGGTATTAGCTGTCTGATTGGATTCTGAGACGTTATAATAAAAGATTGTTACGAAAGATTGCTGAGATGTTTAGAGTTACGAGAGCGATATTACGATATTGTTTATCATTTTTGGCGTATTCCAGAACGCCATACGAATATTTAATCACGAAATACTGCAGTATTTGTAGTATACTCTACCGTAGTAGAATATTATTTTCCACGATGATTTGGACATTTCTAGAAATACGTTATCACATTTTATTTATATCATTCGATAATCTTCCGATAAAATTATTCATGAATCTGAATTATCTTATTCATGAATTATTCATGAATATTATCAATAGATTTGTATTATCGTCAATATTATTTCCAGTATTCTTGGTATAAATGAACCTCTTTCAAATAACTGTTGCATTAAAAGAATTGTATTTTCCAGCTATCTAATCTCTAATTTCAACTATTTTCTTCCCGCTGAGCAGGATAATGCATACATGAGTTGAACAAGAATTCTTAATATTCTTCTTCAACAAAATCCAGCAAAGTTTCGAGTTTTAAACGCATAAAATGCTAGACATCCGATCTCAATAAAAGAACGAGCATCAAGGAAGACACGAAATCGCAGTTTCGTTTCCTTTACACCATACGAGAATTTCCGGCATCGTCGTCAACTGTCTCCCGAACAATTTTAGCCGCGTTAAACCCAGTAACTCGACAGCCGGGAATTTTAATCCGACGACGATAATCCCAAACTTCCTTTAGGTTTAATTAATGCACTTTCGTTGTGTTAGGAGTCGCGTGATCGTACGTTTTCGCGTGGCTCTTCGAAATGTGCCATCAAATCGTTCCAAGGTGCACGGGAAGCGTTCAGGGTCGGCGAGGGGAATTGGAGATGGCATTAAAATTTTACGATACGCTATTGCACTCTCCTGGATCCGATGTAATTTTCCCCTTTTACTGCCCCCTTTCGACGCGAAACTCTCGCTCTGGTTCATAATAACGACGACCATCGACCCGTGCGATTCTCCGTTTCTGTGTAGGCCGGCTGATTTTTACGATCGACAAGCAAACAACGAATTATTCGATGATCGATTTTTGGGAAATTTGTGGATGAAACGTAGATTTTTATCGGGGGGAAATTGATGGCAGGATTTGTAGGATGGTAATATCGAACGAGTTAAGTGAGAGATGTTTTTCGCGTTTTATGTTTTTTCCCGATTTATCGACTGATAATTTTCCACGAAGAAAATTGATAAATAGGATCCAGGCACTCTGACACTGTACAACGGTGTACAGTACCGTCCGTTTAATTCATCATTAAGAATTCTTTCCATTTTCTTGCATAATACTCGCGTGAGACAGTTCTTCGTGCTACCTTCTTCACTGGCTATATTTATTATAATGATAAGCTATATTTGAATAAATTTCTGTTTCGTAAAACGTAGCGAATCTAAATGTGAATTTTCCAAGGCATTTCACTCCGATAGAACAAGCCAATTCTTCGAAAGCCAGCTGTCTGCTTAATTGATCACGCTGAATCGCGAGCCGTAGTCGTTCGTGTCGACCATTGTCGAATTTCGAGACAAATTTTTCTATAAACAACGAACTGCTCGGCCTCAAACGTACGATGCAATATTTGCAAAGCGACGGTTCTCGTCGCGAAAGATAACGCTTCACCGTTCGTTTCTTCAAAACGGGAAAACAATTTGCAGCGGCATTATCGCCCACGTAAAATTGAATCGCCTCTGCTCGAATCGAAATGGAATCGATTAGCGTACTGAAGAAGAAAAAACGAGGATACCTAGCAAGGATGCCCGTTCGATTTTACAGGCAATATCGAGTTTACAACGTGTCGGGCGAATATAGTTGGAGCTTGGAACACGGCAATCTCTCGTGTTCGCGGCGCATAATGGATTCCGTTTCGAGATTTCCACGGCGTTAACTAGCGCAGCGAGGAGAAGTTGCTCGAGTTTCGGTTAAAGTGGTTCGCGTAAACCGAATTTTCCGTGCCACGGCTGAGCGAAATTTCGATGGTAGGCGAATTCAGTTGCTTACGAACACGGGAGAGAGAGAGAGAGAGATAGACAGATAGATAGATAGATAGATAAATAGATAGATAGATAGACAGATAGATAGATAGATAGAGAGAGTGAGAGAGAGAGAGAGTTATAGAGAAAGGAAGAGAGATCAAAGGCGTCCGAGGAATTTTGCGCCGGCCAGATTTACGCGAACTGACGAAGGAACCAAGTTTTCGTCGCTGCAGATACAATTACCAACAACTTGTGAATTCGCTCGAGCAACAATGCGACCGGCCTCGAATCGCGGCAAGTTTGCATATTGTTACGCGCTGATATAACAGCTCCGTACGAAACACTGAGAAATGTAAGCGACGCTCTTGTAGACTGTAATGGTCGAAACGTTCTTCCGGCTTTTATGCAACGGGCATTCGTAAAGATTTAGGCAAAGTTTCGTCGAGTTTAAGTATTCCCTTGTAAGTATCATGTAAGGAGAGAGATTTCAGATTCTTGGATTATCAGTTCTCTTCTACTTGCTAAGCGAGAACGTATTTTGTCGCACGCGGATAAGAACGTCAGATCTACCTGATATTTCAAAATTTTACGATCGTTATTCTCGATTCGGAAATATTTATGTTAGAACGAAACTGAACGAAAATTCAAGTGAAAAATATTACCGTCGCATTTTTCTCGTTTCTGGGCTACAGATCGGAAAATTGACGTAATTGGCGCGCTTATACCTAATTCTGTCAACGATCCAGCGGTGCACGTACGTGTAAACAATTTCAATTCCCGTGTAATTAGTTTTCCGATGCGCGGATCTCGCGAGCCGGCATTTCCACCGGCATTATCTCCATTCTACGTGGCTGATTAGCAAAAACTTCGCCGGCAACCGTTCCGTGAAAATGATCGTCCGACCACGCGCAATCGAGATACCATCCAGAATGTTTATGGGGAAACTATTAAATTGTCTTGATCTAAATTTCTGTCCCAGTCTGAAAATGTTCTCTTCGCTAGGGCAACTCGTGTAAATTGTTCACGCAGAATCTGTGGACAGTCGCGAATCTAATATTTCCTAAATTTTCATATATTTCATGAAATTTCAGCGAATTACACAAATATGAGCTTTCCTGATAACAGAATAAGCTCACGCAGTCAATACTTTCATACGTCCCGCGAAACAATTATCCGTTACAGCGAAAAGAGCGGAAAAAGAATTAAAAATACGCTTTCTAGATAACCGCAATCGTTATACTGCGGATTTTTATATATTTCTAGAAAGCGTGAGCATAGAAGAGCACGCGGAATGCTCATAATATGTAAAAATATGTAAAATATCCAGCCTACAGTACTCTTAATAATATTCAATAGATAAAACAATCTTTCACCTGGTTTGCATTTTTTCAATTATATTCGTAAAAAATATGAATTTCCATAAATATCCACAGTTTACTGGCCATTCTCACGCGACACCAACAGAATGGAAGCCAAGGGGCAAAAACGTTTCATGGGCTGTGTTTCACCGCCAATCGCTATGATTTCATGGGAGCTGTACGAAAGCGATCGCTGCGCCAGAAGTTGACCGTTCAGTCACGATAACTATTACATTAAAGCGTCGCTATTACAACCACGTCTACGGTCATGCATATTTGCCAAAGTCCAAAGTTGTTCGGTACACGTTGCGCCTTGGTACCCGTAGCCGATGTTGGCAACTTCGTTCGCGCTGTCTGTCCCTTCGCTACTTGGTTCGGTAGTGTCCGTTACCACTCTCTAGCTGATTAGCTAATCGCGAATTCCACTTAGTTGGAAAGCTGCTAGCCCGTTCCAGTTAACGTGCCGATGTACATATATATATATATATATTTACGTAACAAGAGTCACATCGATCGCGTGCAACGTTGTTCGTTAACGTGGCTCCTTGAAATTCGAGCAGCTTTATAAATTACCAGTTTTCGTCGCAGCGATCGCCACTCCAAAGTGGACATTGCGCTTGCACGCTCGCTCGTGTGTCCACTCGAGTCCCTTCGAAACTCCCACCTCGTGTAACGTTTATTCAGAGAAAGTTGACTGTCGACATCGTCGATTTTAGCGGTCCCGTTTGTCGGGCAAAATTTCGCTTGCTGCCCAATTTCCGCAAGCTTCTCTCGACGATCGAACCTATGGTATTTTCGATTGCCAACTTTGCAATTTCACGTAACTCCTGTCTTCAAGTTTCCAGCTGCTCAAGTTTCCTTGTTAGCGCCGAGCGATTAGTGTTTGATGCGCCTCGCTTGGTATTTTTATCCTAGCTTTCTGATTAAATATCTTAATGTTTTGGAACAGGAATATTCGTAATCTTTAATAGCGACGAAACTTTCGTTCGTTTACTTCGACGATATCGACATTTTACTCACGCTCGACACTTTTAAGAACATTCAAACGCGAGTAAAAAGTATACTACACAAACTTGACGATCAGGGAGATCTGCAAACGATTCGAATCAAAGACAGCAGCAGGAATCGAAAGACCGAAACTCAATCTTCTCGCCTTTTTACGGCAAGTGAGAACGACGTGGAACGTTCTCGCCAATTTAATCAGAATTCTACTCGCAGACAAGGAAAGTTGGACGGCGGAAAGAGCATTGCACGAGCACGCGAATGACAACGAAGAGGACGAGCTCGTAAAACTGCGACAAAACAGCCGATTCCACTGTCCTACGTGGAAATTCGGCGGAGTCCTTCTTCCTCTTCCCTCCTGCACATCCGCGAATAAGACGTGTTTAATGAGTTAATAAAATTGCAGGGAAGTTTGCTCGCTTAAATTGCGCGCTCCTTACGCGGCCGTATCCTCGTCTGATCGTTATTTCGAATTTTATCGAGCCGCCACCGCGGTCCGCTTGAAATTCAAATTAAATTAACCCGGGCCGAGGGAAAGACCGCGGACGGGCGCGCACGTTGCTGGAAAAATGGCCAAATATAAAATTCACCGCGCGTTCACCTTCGATCGATCGAACCGCCTCGGCTCGCCAGCGGTTCGACCGGTCGTCGCTTTTTCGACGATTCGACGATTTTTATTTCCGTGCTCAGCAAACGCCCGATGGGCAATTACAATTTCCTAGCAAAATTATGTTATATTAAAACAATGATATTCGAAAACAGTATCAAAGCAAATTATACAATCGTAGAACGTTGTTCGAAGCTGTTCTCCCATTATTGTTCGATCCGTATTTTCCACCCGCCGTACGATCTAGATCCACTTCGTAAACCGGATGGTATCGTTATCGTGAGATGGCAGGTCGAACAAACGGGCAAGTGACTACTCGAGGGTCGCGCCGCTTCAAATTTAAGTTTCAGGGGAAAGAGAGCGTGGCTGGAAGCCGGAGAACCCACGGGAGTCGCTGGCTGCGCTGGTGCATGCACACGATGACTCGCTGCATTAACCACGACGGGACTTTGTCTGTTCGGGGCCGCGTGACGCCGCTTTCTAAATCAAACTTTCATCCGCGAGGGGAGACATCAAAGATTTTCACTCGGCTAGTGACGCGCACCCGTCAGTTAGTCGACTGCCCGGGCAAAAGGGGAATGGTTCTTTGCTAATTTGACCGACAAGGACGAAGATGGCCCCTAATGGGCGTCCTGTGTACGAACTCTCGCCACGAGGGTGATTATGGAGCACCCTAGAAACCGTCGAAACGAGCCAACTTGTTTCGGCTGTTTCGCATGGATAGCTGAGATGCGGCCATTGGTTAGCTTAGAGATTCCTGCCGCGCTGCTTTTCAAAACCTCGGCACAGGCTCTTTCGGAGTCGCTATCGATATAAATTCGCGTAAAGCACAGACTGGTCTAAACATGTAACTGGTTGATTCTCATCGTCGATAACTTTCAAGCAAAATTAGAAGCAACGATCTTCCTGATACGAGTGATTTATTAATACTTGGAAATCGTGGATAATAATTTAGCGCTGTAGGAAGTCCAGTCGAGCAACATCTCGGCCAAGTCGACGAACAGTACCTCAAATATGTTTCCGTGATTTTTCTCGCCGAGACAGTTGCAAGTTTGACGAAGTTGGCCAAGCAGCAGCTTTTAATCGCGTGAGAGCTTCGCGCGGGCAAGGTTTAGCAGCGCGACGAACAGAAAGTGCACACTCGCCGCTCGACCGAATTAAGGACAACCAGGTTAAACCATTGAGAGGTGGACGATGTTTAACGCGAGCACTGGCTCCATTTTGATCAGAGTTGCTCGCTTCTTCGCGGATTTCGCTCAGGCTGGCATAATTAGTTGCTTGGCATTGTTGTTTGCACAGAGGCTGGCGATTGCGAGTCTGGATTTCGGATGATTCTAACGCGTACAATTATTCAGCCGTGTAAGGAGTTTGTCGAACAGCGTTCCGTGTTTTGTATGCAGCCTCGGGATCGGAGTACGCGAGAACCGCGCTGACAATGCGAATGCCTCTTTCTCCGAGTTTAATTAAATTTTCTGGGCATCCGTCTTTTCGTACTTCGCCGAGAGCAGCGAGAAATTGATTTTAGAAAATGTATTATTCGAATGGCACGGTGGAAACTGGATAACTTTGACACAAAGTTCGCTACTCTCCAAGATACATTTCCGCGTTGCCATTTTATCAAGCGATTTTATTCTTTGCTACGTTTACCTTCTCCTTTGCTTTACTGCTTTTCTTACTCGTTCACTTTATTATTATTCCATCAATGGATATGTAAATTATTTTATCTCTTGAACACGTTTTATTATCGCATAAGACTAAAAGGAAGCGGTGAGTCTAAAGGGATTGAGAAAGACTGCTGCAAGATTGGTCGTTTGACACCGATAACGATAGAAACGAAGCCTTCGTCAGACGAGGATTAATTATTAACGAAGCATCGAACTTGGTAGAAAAATTATTAGCGAAGCTCAAAAGGAAAGATCGCGGACGAGAAATCTCTGAAACGTTGGCACAGTTATCGATCGCGAGCGTATGAAAATGAAATGGACGGGAAACAAAATTATCTGTTCGCGAATTCGGTGGACGTACTTTTTTAATTAACAGCCGGCACGCGGGATAATTGAGAAGTTTATCGGGGAAAGCGCGTGCTCGTTAATTGATCATGTTCCATTGCGTGGTCGATTATCTGGTCGAAGGCGGCTTCTTGTGAGGTATTCACGATACTTTTGTCCGTTGCGCGGTCGCCTGCGGAATTATTTACACCGACAACGAGGTACAACGTGCCAGATGTAAAACAATAGCTCGTGGTTCGTGAGAAAGATTCGCAAATGCGAATGAAGAACTGGACGTTTCGTTTCTTATTTTCCTTCTTTTTATTCCTTTTCAGATGCATTGAACGAGATTAAATTATATTATCGACTCGGCGTACGCACCGAGAGAACGCTAAATCCGTTATTTTCTGTAGTTTACGAACTCCGCGCTTCTCTGTTCCCCTTCTTTGCTCTTTACATTTCTCTTCAATAAATCGTACAGAAGCAAACCGAACGCAATTTCGAGTGTTTATCAACGAATCGCGAATGTGTTCGATTGCAATATTCCTCTGCCCATTGTTGAAGACGTAAATTTACATGTGACCTTGGACTGGTCTACAAAATGGTCTTCAATTCTGATTAAGCTTCAAACGTGGCAAAGAATACTCGCAATGGCCTGCGAATTATCTGAGAAGCCACCTTTAAACATGATCGAAATATCCTTCCAGAGATCCTCGTATAATCTTAGAATGACATTCAAGTTGCGATGATCTGATAAATGACTCTGCAAACTTCTCCATTCTGCATTTCTTCGTTCAGACGTAAACCGATCTTAATTCGAAACTAATTTTTGGTTTCACCTTTTTCTCTTCGCGTTGGACGATATTAAGCGGAGGAAATTTTAGTGGATCTGCCACAGCTTGTTGTTCAAACAAGATCTTTATTCTCAAATGGAAGCAAGCGACACGAGGATGCGACTAAATGCGGAGCAAAAAAGCTAAAGCATGCAGTCCGGTAACTGCCCTAACGTAAAGAGGTAATAATTCTTGTTTTTACAGACCCGCGCCAGAGAACGTTACGTAAACATAATTTACACATCCCTCGGAAGCAGATAAATCAATGGATCAGCTGGTTTTTATCCGAGCAAGTTTTTCTCAACTCGTTCTCCTTCGATTCGCGAAATAACAGCTTTCTCGTTTCGCATGGCACCTACTATTTGCTCTCCGCATTGAAATGAACGAAAATGACGTTGCGAACTAGAAAATATTCTTAAACATTTGTTACAAATATTATCGTAGAATCGGAAGCTTGATCGTTTTAAACATGAACGATGTGTTCCGGTTAGCAAATTCTGCAGTCACGAATTTCAAATATTAAGTTGTTCCAAAAGTTTCTTTCGTTTCGTAACTAAATAATAGATACTCAATCCTTTTTTGTTTTGTATTATTTTATTGAATTTTGTACGATCCATTTTGTTCCACTTCTATTGTTATGATCATACGTAATTCAATAAAATATTATAAAGCGAAAAATTTTATGCATCCATTATTTCCTTATAAAACGAAAGAAACTTTTCGGACAACCCAATATTTTCAAGCGATTTTTATTTCACAGTATTTGCGGAACATATTTGGTACTTCGTCGCTGTTTTTTTTTTCACCCTGCGTTCTTTTTTTTTCATCGTCAAACAGATGCTATTTTTCGAACACTCTACTTTGCACTAGATAACATAATCGAAAAGCCAACAAGTACCGATAACGTCGCGCTTAATATGTAACATCATGGCCACTCAACCTCGAAAGCGGGCACATATCCAACAATTAACCGCGACCAGCGTAGCTTAACTCTGACGATCGGTCGACAACCAATCTCCAACCAACTAACGCTTCAACGTCATCGCCTCTATATTTCCACTATTTCAACGAAATATTCAGAATTATTGCTTTACGCGCTTACGTTGCACGGATCAAACAAAATTGCAATTTTCGTTCTTTTCAGCTGTGATTGGGCCAAGTTCTACAGGAAGCTACCAGAATCCTCGCTGATCTGAAATTGAGTAAATTTAGTTTGAAGATCTCGAGTTAAAAAGAGAAACGTAGCTTTACTTCTATCTGGTGTGTTTTATTTCTTGTTGTTCTTTCACAATACTGTTCATTGGCTTATTTAATAGCGAGCCGTGTAACTAATATGTGGCTTGGGAAGTTTTCTGCAAAGTAATCGTAAGCTCAAGATGGAACTACGACTTGGTAGTTTTAACAATCGCATTGTGTAAGAGTTCTATAGACTGGCAATTCTGTGCAAAATAAAGACTACGTAATTATGGGATCCGTGCTGTGTTTAATTAATTTTTGGTCATTTTGAGGATTGGTAGGTTTTTGCATAATTTGGCCCAATTTTTCTTGTATTCGCACACGTAGTTCGGTTCTTCGTGACTGTTAAATAGATTTGTTATGATTTATTAAAGTTATGTGCTTACTATACGAGCAATCAGTACAACACCAGATTATGTAACGTTGCTACGACCAAATGATCAATTTATGATCGGCGATTCGATTCTACTTCTGCGATGATTAAACCAATTCTTCTCAACCTTCGTCAATTAAATTTCCACTCTCATTTCCTTTCCGTAAGGGCATAAGATGCATGGAAGATAGCTATTACCTGATAGCTGCTACTCAATTATCTAGTTTTTGCGCTGATCAACGAAGAGATGGTCGAATTCTTCAACGTTGGCTGTACAAATAAAACGAAATTGAAAAGATAACAAAGCATTGAAACTACGTATTCCGACTTACAACTATATTCGTTCCTAATGTCTGACCAATCCCTTTCAACGTTCCACCATGACGTTCTAAATTCTACGATCTCGTCGAACGAAACGGATGTTCGATAAACCCGAACCGTTTGCATTTCTGCCTTATGCAGCAATTTTCCAATCGAACTTTCCGGTCTCAAATCTTCCCTCGTAAACTCCATCGGTGTTCCCTTGCCCTGAAAAATCTGCCCCTGTCTTCCTACCGCGTTATAAAACGTAACCTATCCTCATTGTTTGCAAGATTTCTCTTATTGCACGGTTTACGGTGCATCTTAAACCAAATCATGACTCCTTTCATCCGGTATGTTCCTCGCCCGTTTATCCGGAAATCGTGCTGCACTCGGATGGAAACTGGTAACCGCTAGCCGGATGTCAACTGCATTTTTTATGGGACTCTGCGTCCCCGGCGTCTTATCGAGCGACGACGAGCGAACGTTGCACGGGGGACGCGCAACCGCATCGCGATCTCCACTTTGTTCCGGAGATTCTCCGCTCAGATTCCTTCTTCAAACTTAAGAAACGTTTCCTTGCATGGGAAATGTATTTGACGTGCAATTAACATGGTCGTAGGAAGCGTTATGCTGTGCGAAGGAATTACAAAGGTTGTCTGTCGGTGAAATCTCATCGAATCCCTTTTTTTTTGGAAGTGGCTTGGAAGAACAGCACGGCGACGACGAATCGTACGACGACGATCGTAGAAATCATATTGCATTTTACTTCGAATGACGCGCGTCTTTACAGCGAAACTTGATACGATAAAAGGGTCCCATGATTTGAAAATGGCTGGAAAGAATTGATATTGTTGGTAGTGATGGCACGAAGAGCCAAGGAAGGTTTGGGGTTGCTAGCGGAGTCGACAGTTGGCTAAATTAGTCGCGTCTTAAACGCTAGGATAATGGAGACCAGGTCGAAAGTCGTGTACGCAATGTTCCCTAGAGCAGGTTTAAGCTGTAGCTACGAAACGATGGCAAATAAAGACAATATCTGTAATACTATATTCATTCGCTGAATGAAGAGATCTCAGCTTCAGAGCTGATGAGATTTTGAACGCTTCAAAGCAGCTCCTACCTTCTTAAATTTACGCTAAACGATGCATTTTGTTATCTTCTCGTTACAAGAGAATATGTTAAGGTCCGTCTTAAACAGAGCTTCAAATAAATTCCTCTCTTAAACAGATCCATTTGATTTGTTCATTTACATATATACCATCGATGCGTTTTATTATTTCCTACAAAATATTATATTAATAATATAATATTGACATTAATATAGTATTAATTGGCCCGCGTTCGAAGAATCGTCTGACGACAATTATAAATGGTCCGCTATAATGGAAACGTTCGAAACGTCCTCGCTAACCACCCATCCCTTCAACCGCGTCACCCGCCGTGGCAAACAGGGTTCACTCGTTGACAGCTCATCATCCAGCATAGCAACGACGCGCAATATCGTTTGAAGTCGCCAACGAGAGACATCGAAAAAGGGTGGCAGCGCTGGGTGGATGGGGCATTGTATCATCAGTGCGAGTCCTGTCGTCGGTTTTGCTTGTTCGCCCCTCGCGGGGATAGAAAGTGGAGAAAAAGAAGCGACGAATGGGGAAGGCCGGAGCCGAAAATGCCTGGCAGCCACTCCGCTTCCATCTCTTTTTCGCCTGTTCGGCCGCGCCAGGGGGAGAAAACAGAGCACACACGGTGTGCAGGATCTATTCAAAGGCATCAAGGGACTTCGCGCGATGCACGGAACGGAAACTGAGTTGCCGTCCGGAGATTAATTACCGAGTTTCAAGGGGATGGATCCGGAACGTCCTGTGCAGTGCTATAACGACCGCGCTAAGGGTTGCTGCGAATAGAAACACTATACATCGTTCTTGAGAGCCGGACGAAAGAATTTTTCAACTTGCCGGTTACTTGATTACGGTTTTCAACGTCCGCGCTCCCTTTTTTAAGGGGTTGTTTCTGTTTCCGGTTCTCACGGCCAATGTTCGCACGTTAACACGTCTGCGATTTAGAGACGCAGGTGTACACGTGCATTAGACAGGGGATCTCTTATTTTACGAATCGACAGCTGGAAATCGTGCAGGAGAATACTAGTAACGAATAGACTCGATAGTTGATTATTTACGCAAACGTTTGCTTGTGAGTTTTCTATGAATCCGTAGAAACACAGTTTCAGTGAATTTTGTATAAATGCGGTTTAGTAAGGAAACGTCTATAGCGATAGGAAATTTTTAGGTTGTTTTCGATCGAAAATGTGTAGACGCGGATGTCTGACTATTGCGAAGCACTTCCACTGTGTATTTAATGACGCGCTGTGTGCGTCATATTTCTTTCTAAGAAGATTCGTTAACGACGAAAGATCGTTGAGTATTCGATGATTTTGTTCGAGTTTGGTGAATTCAGCCGTGGTACAATTTTGCAAGTAACTTTTTTCTTCCCCTCGAAATCGTATTTAGAAAGTCACGAGCTTGTGAAAGTTCGTGACTAGATTACTTTTAAGCGAAAGAATAGAATTTCATACCGTCTTGTCGTACAATGTCTGTCTCCTTCATTTTTTTTCGTCTTCTTTTTTTTTGTTTCTATCCGGGGACTGTGCAATCTCTTGGGTATTTTGTTCCCCAAGCATTTGGAATTCTTTTGTGAATACGTTGACTTGGCAATCTTGGAGAAGTTTGCAGAAGCAATTTCGGTGCTTTCGCAGGGAGGAAAAACAAAATTACGGTCACTGTTATACAGGGACTTAATTTACCGGAAATGAAATTTCTCCTATGATAATCTATTACCTGTTGCACGAATTAATAACCTCTGTCCTATGCCAGTTAAAATATTCCGATGGATATGGATTTCAGAAGCTTGTTAAACGGACCACGAATTTTCACAGAAATCCTATCTTTCGACTAGCTTCCAAAATTGCAAATTCTATGTATTTTTAAAGCGTGTAAATCCCAAATAACAGATTTACATACGGGCCATACTATCCGTATCAAACGTAAAAAATAAGCGGATTTCATGTTCCCCGAACTATGCGAATATTAATAAATTTCTATTAAACGACCGTGTAACCTGGGCGAATAATTAAAAGAGTTTCATCTTTATTTATTCGGGCGGAATATGCAGCGAATCGAGAAAGGACTCCGTGAATAATAAATAATTTTACATCCGACTTTTCCTTGTTGGATAATAAATTATTTATGCGCCACGGTGTTGGGAAAGAGAAAATACATTTCAAAATATCTCTGTACGTTACGTGTTTACCGCACACACCTCTGCCAACGCTTTCCGTGGCTCGTTTTACGGACCGTCCCTTCGCGATATTTCACTTCTGTTAACCGTAAAAAATATTCCGTCCCAGCTTACAGACTCTCGAAACTTTCGATCGTCACTCGTTCGCGCGGTCGATTTCTTCGGATTTTCCAAGGCAACTTGAATATTTCGCTCGGACTCGAGATATCGGACACTCGTAATTCACGTACCGACGTTTCTCGTGCGACTTCCGCTTCGCACCGTGTTCTTGCCACTCGAAGAACGGAAAAGAAGAGGGAGAAAGAGAAAAGAAAATAGAGGGAAAGAAGAAAAATCACTCGTCACGCGACGTTCCAAGAGATTTATACGGCATATCTTTGAAAAATTCGCGTGCTCGTCGTACAGATTTACAGCGGTCATTTTGTTTCCACCGTCACGAATTGAAAAAAATCGAACATTCTTAAACGAAAAGAGATATTAATCTTCCGAAATTTTGTAGAAATTTTAACTGGTCTATCTCTGCAATGATAACCCTTAAACGGAATGCTACTCGCAAAGTGCTGTTTTATTGTATCTCGTGATGTTTTCGAAATTTCTCCAGTCTAAAAGTTACGCTACAACGCACGCGTAACACGGCGTAGATTTAACGGAAAAACCGATCTGCTAATTCTAGAATAAAACGTTCTTGGCGAAAGACCTCGAAACTCCTCGATACATTGCAAGATTCATTCAAAACCTTTAAACCTTCAAATCCTTTTCAAAATTCAGAGCACCTACTCTGCCATGTTTTAACAACCGTTAAACCTGTGACCTTTGCCGAGCCATTAAATCTACGGCTTTCATCCAACCGTTTCGTACGGAACCAAAAACCGTTTCTTTCAAAACCTACTTCCTTCCGAGCACCATCCACGCAAACACGAAAGCTTAAAAAAGGAACTAGTCGAAGACCGAGAACACTTCGAAAACGGGGCGAATACTTCGAACGAAACTGAGAAAAAAGAAGAAGAAGAAAAAAAAAAGGAAAAAGAGAAGAGAAAAGAGGGAATGCGGGTAAAAAGGGGGTGGGAAGGGGTTGCAGGATGTAGGAGGGGGGAGGTGCATTGGGTGCAATTTCGGCGTTGAAGCCGCGTCGGTACGGGAATCTCTTCGACGCTTCACCGGAAACCTATTCCCTCGAGCGAGCCAGCAAACAGAGGTTTGCACATAGGCCGAAACTTTTGTTTTCGCCGCGGCGATGCAGTCGAGGTCGCGCACAATGCACACGGCCGTGCATTCTCCTTTTCCTTTTTTCCCCTTCTCCCTATCCGTCATTTTGACGCGCGATCGAACCGCACAGTCTTGTTCTGTAACCGGAAACCGACGACGATCGACCGTTGGAACAGCGCTTTTTTCGTCTTTCTGTCGTCAGATCAGAGAATCTTGGAGTTTTTCAATGTGTCGGTACGTTTTGGTGGTTTCAAGGGGTTGTTTAGCGTAATGGGACTAAGAGTGTCGTTATAGCGTCGTTACACAAGTTGGGCGGTTTTAGGTGTGCAGTCGTATTGTTGGAAAATTGCCTCTTGTAACTTAACGGTTCTTAATGGGTTAGACACAGAGTGCAAGGAAAGGGTGAGCTTTTTCCCATAGAATCTTCGTGGAACACAGAATGTTTATACTAGACGAATACGATCCTACGATATTATATTTCGTAAGCATTTTCGTTCAACGTACTTCCACGAAATTTATATTTAGCAGTGCTACTTTATTATCGATATTGTATACTTGATATTTAATAATCGTTAGCAGTAATTTGAGCTTGTTTGAAGCGAGTGTCGTATCGATAGGATTACGTTACGCAGCGTTGTTTCAACTTTGTCTTTACGTACTTTCGTTACGATGTACGTATACGCTGCAACTGTTTTATGCCAAACAATTGCAACGTCAAATCAAAATATGATTAGGTAGATTAAGAACTCCTTCATCCTCCAATTTCAAATCACACTCTTGCAACGAGTAACGAATAACAAAATTTCCATCGTTGCGTAATTTGTAATATTATAATAATAATAACGTGGAACATTTCAATCTGTATTCCTCCTTAAATCTCTTCCTAATAAGTAAACCTTCTTTCTAGAAGCAAAATTGTTTTACACCAAACAATTGCAACGTCAAATCAGATTATGGTTGGGTAGATTAAGAACTCCTTCATCCTCCGATTTCAAATCACACTCTTGCAACGAATAACGAATAACAAAATTTCCATCGTTGCGTAATATATAATATAATAATAATAATAATATGGAACATTTCGATCTGTATTCCTCCTTAAATCTCTTCCTAATAAGTAAACCTTCTTTCTAGAAGCAAAATTGTTTTACACCAAACAATTGCAACGTCAAATCAGATTATGGTTGGGTAGATTAAGAACTCCTTCATCCTCNCGATTTCAAATCACACTCTTGCAACGAGTAACGAATAACAAAATTTCCATCGTTGCGTAATATGTAATATTATAATAATAATAATATGGAACATTTCGATCTGTATCCTAATAAGTAATCTGTATTCCTAATAAGTAAACCTTCTTTCTAGAAGCAAAATTTCCACCATAATTAACCTTCACACAACAGCCTGCAATTACGACGTGTCACCAACTCGCATCACCAATCAGTTCCACCAAACGATATACACGTGTCGATCCGTCAGTTGCGGACACATTATCACGCGCAGCGCGCCAATAATTCCTTCCGGTCGAACGAGTGCGGGTCAGTGTGCTAATAATCGTAACCGTTATATCACGTACGTTGGTACGAGTCGGGCGTTAACAGGGTTGGGTAATTGGTCCTCATAACGATTTCTACCAGCTTCCTTCCTTCTCTCCTCTCGACTATTTGCATACATTTCCTCTAACACTTGGAACGAAGCCTCGGATAACTTGAACACTTCGTACCGCGTCTGATGATACAATAAAAATACGTTTCATTAAGGCAAGCAGCGTTTAATTGGCGGTCGTTCGAGCTTAAGCGTATCGATTCGAACTGATTTCCGGTTATTTATGAGTGCGGCTTCTTCAGAGGGATTAGTTGAATGTTTAAAGAAGCGAAGGAAACCATTTCGAAACTCTTCGTGGATCTTCCCCTTTTCCATTTCCTCTTTGGACAGAAAAGACACGGCTTCGACTCTTGCAACCAGCTCGGCTGCGATTGGACGAGGGAACTACCGAGCAAAGGAGAATCAGAATGCTTTGGATCGTGTACTTTATAAAGATTGTTAAGAATATTTAAACGAAGGAACGACGAAGAGATTGGAGATATAATTGCGGTTGACGGAAGGGCTTTGGCAAAGTGATTGGCTAATTGATGGCTTTGGACTCTCGCGAGAGTTGCTACGAAAGTTACTGGATTTATTATGAGACTCGGTGTTACCGATTCTCTCAGTTGCTGGTAACCGATACCACGAATCGCTAAAATCCGATATCAGGCAAGTTTGGACACTTGGGACTTAACGTCAAAGTCTTGCGAAATTCGATACCACCATTCTCGATTTATGGAACTTTCTAACACCATTCGCGCGTAACGAGAACGAATCCAACCTCCGAGATTCGAAATATCAAGTATCAAAGTTCGAGTCTGAAGAGTCAATAATTAACGGCAGGATAGAACGATCTAAACGCGCAAATAATTTTGTTTGCGTTTCTCTGAAGACAAGTTACAGATGCACTTCATCGATTAAAATTAAACATAAAAATTTAAGTAAACATAGGAATATATACGGGAGTGCACGCAGAGTAAATCGTTGGTTGTCGAAAAATGTATAGATCATTCATTTCATCGGCTAATATTAAATATAAAAATTTCAGCCAATATTCAGCTCCCAAACAGTCTATGATTTTAAAACATATATGCGTATATACGTATTAATTCAAATACGCAAATGTTTACATATAAAACATCGTTCCTGAGAGCAAGGTACGAGCTTAGCAACGAATTCATGGATGATTCGTTTCATCAACTATCATTAAATATAAAGAGAAGCGAATATTCAGCCCTGAAATAGTCAATAATTAAAAATCTATGCATCGATCCAATCGCTCAACAGTTTTTATTGAAACATCTTTAAAAGCAGATTGCGAATTGCCAAAATTCACCGATTTCATGCGTGACGAGCATAAATCTAGTGCCTGATCGGATTAAACGGTTCACCAACGCAAGTTACAAGCTTGCCACGCATAACGCGATAATTCCTAGTTCTGAACACCGTTTCATCCGATCAGCGGTGATCGAGCAACGATCTTGGAAGGAGCATCGCCGCGTATTTGCTGCCGCCGCGTTTCGATTGCCCACCATAATTAATTCATCGAGTTCTCGCCTCAATCGCGTATTTGTACGTTCGATTGACACTGGTCGCTGAGTAATTTGAATACGACCCAGCGTCTCTTCGTCGACTAATTAACTTAAAATAACATTGTCGGGATAATTAACATTGGTACCGGTTAACAGAAATAGTTGCTTTAATTAGTGAAAATTTGGAATACTATAGTGATTGGGGTTAGGTTAGTAATTGGGAATTAAAACGATTGCTAAACCGAATTAATCGAATCACGTGGAACGTTGGAATGTTAAAAAACACGAGTTATCGTTAACAGAAGCTTCGCTTTGACGGACCATTCTGTCCGGCTGCGCATGGATCATAGCACTGCCAGGAATCTAATAAAATTTAATTAACGCCAGCCTAATCTTCATCGGCGCAACGAGACTAGTTGTAAGTAATTAAATCATCCGGATCGTGATTAATCGAAATTTGATCACGAAAAGGTTTCTACGCGAGAATTACAAAATTTTCCAAATCATATCAGAACTGTACACAGCGACACTCGCTGTTATGTAATGAACGATTGCGAATGATTTCGAAGTGCGTACTTGATATCGATGGGACAGAGAACCAATCGGAGATAGAACAAGGCACGAAGTTAATGGAATGAATCAAACCGACGAAAAAGCGACTAGCGGAAGCAGAAAATCGAACATAGCCGATTGTTATTACATGCTCGTCGCCGCACTATTTTTCGACGATCGAGAGAGCACACTTTCGCGTTTTCCTGTATACCGTGGAGAATTCGCATCGATCGCACGCTATGGAATAGATGTCGACGTGCGCCGATACTTTCGCGTTATCGAATATCGTCCTCGTCGCTCTTTGTTCGATTTAATCGACGCGTATGGCACGCAATGTTCACTTTGAACTTTGTCGCTTTTGCTAGTTCGTCGCCGCGGAATAAATATTTAACTCAGCCCAACAAACAGAGCGGCCGTTTATAATTTGACTTTCTATATAAATTATATTAACCGTGTAGAGGTTGCTTTAAAGAAATATAAGTTTACATTAACTTACAAAAGATAGGTACTTTCAACACCTACCATGGAGAACTTGTGACAGTGATATGTTCCATTTGTAGACAGACAAATAATAATATCGAAGTTTCTGACAAGTCTCTATATTTGGAGATATTTCTTTTAAAAATATTCTTATGAAAATATCTTTTACAATGCTTGATAAAAAATACTCCTTTCGTCTTAAATAGAAATATTGCAGCTTTACTGTTCCTTCGGTTCAGGTTATCGAAGATTCTCAATCGTGTGTCTTTGATTCTGTTCTCTTCGAGATATGTCCCTTCTATAAGACTCTCCGCCCATC
This sequence comes from Bombus confusus, assembly GCA_014737475.1. Taxonomy (NCBI): domain Eukaryota; kingdom Metazoa; phylum Arthropoda; class Insecta; order Hymenoptera; family Apidae; genus Bombus; species Bombus confusus. The sequence goes on from JACXIV010000045.1 coordinate 2,468,373, forward strand.
GTTAGAAGCGAAACAATTAAAAGGTACAATGGAGGCGATGCATCGAAGCACACTTTAGTACTGTCGAATGGTTTGCAGTGACACGAATTAGCATCATCAGCGATTGTGCTGTAACTCATGCGGCGCCAGCATTCCAGCCAACTATTTGGACAACTATAGAAGTAGGCAACTTTCTTCTCCGATTTCGGTTTACCAACGATCTACTACTTCCTACTGGGTTCCTTCTCTACCACTTTCTGCTGCATTTCTGCAAATACATATGTATGTCCTCCACCGTGCTTTCACTTGCACGAGAAAAATAAATCTTGATCCACGAAGAATCTGCTCCGATTCAAGAACCAGCAAGTCGAACAATTTCAATTTTAATAAGTGACTTTTAATAAAAGAAATTACCAGAAGGAGGAGACTATGCCTGTTTCTAGAAGACTATAAATAATAGTCGGTACAGACTGACTTTCGCGATCCAAGTCTGTCACTGAATAATATATTAGTAATTTCAAATATATAAAATATATTATAAATGTGTATATTAGAACGAACTGCAGTAATAGAAATTACAGACGCTTGAAGCTTAGAAGTACGCGATACAATTTAGATGGCATAACCTCCACTGTAGTAGCAAAATGATATAGAAAGTCTATAGGAAAATACTCAAGAAGTTGAGAGAGAGGATAAGTAGTACACAGTACGATATAAGCGACATAATTTCCAGCGCAATAGCAGAACGAAATAGAAAGTAAGTAGAAAAGTATTCAAGAAGTGGGAACACTCGAAACCGAGTAGTACACAGTGCGAAATAGAAGACGCGGTAAAAAACAACAAAGAAAGCAGATAGATAAATAGTAAATAATAGAGAATAAACACGAAGCGCTCGAAAATCAGTAGTACGTCTTGCAATACGTGAGACACGATCTGCAGCTCTCTCTTTCTGCCCTTCTCAACTCTCAATACGATCTCCAAACCTTCTAAACACGGCTGCTCAGTTATCCGCGGCCCTTAAAACGTGGCAATTCAACCGGTTAGCAGATCGCAGCGTGTCGCGGCCCGACAAACAACAATTAGCCAAACTAAATAATTGGCGTTTGGGGTTCGCGTGTTGCGTCAGGCATCTTCGAACGGCGCTGTAGCCGCGCCAGTGGGCGCGCGCGCGTTATTTGCATACATTCTCATTAGGCGGCGGTACTCGGCAGGATAATTTGAATATTGCACGTTACTCGCGCTGATGAAACGTAATTCGAGCGGCGTTACCTCGCAGAGGAACAATTCCTCGAGACGTTGGGACACCGACGTTGCGAGTCGGACGAACATTCGGCGAGAGCAACGGCGGGGAATCTTGATGAGGTGTTTCCACAAGCAGAGCAGGCTGCTCTGAAATAGCGGAGGCTTCCGTCTCTTTCCCCTCGTCGCTGTTCTTTGCCCTTATGAACAGCGAAACTTCTAATCTCGAACGCGTTACACGTCTCATTAAACAATTCGTTGCAAGGAAACGTTCGACGCTTTTGTGTTCCACGCATTCACGATCGTCTGAGGGGTGGAAGAGCAAAAGTGAGATTGAAGGTTTTGGGGCAGATCGTTCTTTAAATGGTTTTTGTGGAAACAGATACCTGATACGTTGTAAGTACTATAGAACAGATTTTCGTGGTTAACTGGAGAGTATCGACACAGGTTTCGTTGAATTAATTTTAACTTTCTTCGAACTACTATAATTCGCGATTTTGCCTGGGTTGATATTTTACAAATTCCTGTAAATAATTTCTAGGAAATAGAAATTAGGTAGAGAATGGCCTTATTCACTGAATATTGTTACAAATACTATATTTCACATATAGGTATTTTACAAATTCCTGTAAATAATTTTTAGGAAATAGAAATTAAGCAGAGAATGGCCTTATTCACTGAATATTGTTACAAAAATTCTATATTTTCAGATACTTGATATAATTTTATAGACTCAACTTGTAACATTATCCTGATATCTTTGTTTTAACAAAGAGGCATACGGATTTCTACTTTTTAATTGCCATAAAATTACTAACCACGAATGTACAAATAATACATGGTAGTTTGCATGACGTATAGTGGAAACTGTGCAACTACGATAGTTTCAGTGGGCCAAAACTGAACGTATCAAGAGCAGAGCATGATGTTAGCAGGGTTTAACGAGTTTAGAGAAAATTGCTACTGAAGCCAGTCAACGTCGAAGACAAGCCAACTTTATATTTTTGGGAAATTTAATACGATGTGCTAACATAGTTGAAGGGGAAAACTTAATATTTCGTGACCTAGTCCACATAGTTGGCAGAGGATAATGTATACACGACACGTTTAGAACGTTCACTGGCAGTAAAGTTTAAGGGTCGTATTAGGGAACATTGGTTTAATATATCATAAGCTATCTACATGCTTGTCGAAGGACGTCGAGTGGAAGTTGATTTACAAGCGATACGTTCGACGAAGCTAAAGGAAGGTGTTACAAACACTGATGTAACATTTTGCGTGCTATCAACCTGCTGTCGAAGGACGTAAGGATGAAGTCGATGCGCATGGGATATATTATGGAAATTTATCAAGAGTGAAGTCGAAGTGCGATTTTGGGAAATGTTCTCATGAACTATATAGATACCTAAAACTTTTCTCGATTGCGCAAATTATTGCTAGATCATGTGTGTATACATATGTAGGAATTATTTTATTACCAGACTGCGGATGTTTATGAACATATGATCTAATGTCTAGATGGACATTTCTTTTTTACCATTGTTATAACGAATATTTCACTTTGAATATTTTATGTGTTTCTGCATATTATGGACACTCTGTACAGCTTTGCGGTTTCACAATTCTGGCACTATCTAATACTAATAAAGTCCTTTAACAAGTTATCAACTTCTGTATATACAGCGTTTGATAATTATGTAGAAGCTATGTAAGATTTGTTCACTCGTTTCAATTTTACTGAAGAAATAAAAAGATGATGGAAATATTTTGTGGTTCTAATTTGATAGTCAGAGACCATACTTTGCTAGATCATGTGTGTATACATATGTAGGAATTATTTTATTACCAGACTGCGGATGTTTATGAACATATGATCTAATGTCTAGATGGACATTTCTTTTTTACCATTGTTATAACGAATATTTCACTTTGAATATTTTACGTGTTTCTGCATATTATGGACACTCTGTACAGCTTTGCGGTTTCACAATTCTGGCACTATCTAATACTAATAAAGTTCTTTAACAAGTTATCAACTTCTGTATATACAGCGTTTGATAATTATGTAGAAGCTATGTAAGATTTGTTCACTCGTTCCAATTTTACTGAAGAAATAAAAAGATGTTGGAAATATTTTGTGGTTCTAGTTCTATAGTCAGAGACCATACTACCTTAGGAAGGTATTACATAACATGAGAAAATGTTTTCTCATGTATATGAATGCATAAGGGGATACTTTATCCTTGAAGAAATATCTCAGAATACATTTTTCATAATTTCTTTCTTAATTTTAAAATTTTCCCTTTGGCGTCACTGTTTGTTTTCGCAGAATTTTCTCCAGTTAAGTCTTTTTTAAACGATCCTACCTCGCCAAATGAATGCCAGAATATTTCATTTCATTTAATGGAAGTTCTATCTCTATTCATCGCCGCGAATCGTCACTGACCCAACGTGTTTAATGAGGAAGGAAGGGTGAAAAAAAAAAAAAACTGGTTGAGACAATGCGGACGGAAAGTAATCAGGTTCGAGTGTCAGTCGACCGAAGATGCATTGCTAATTAAACTACGGAAAAGTTTCAACTGGTTCGCGATAGACTCGTTGAAATGGCGATTAAACCCATTCCACCGGGTCCGTTTCGTCGGAAAACTGAGTTTCGCCTTGTAAATGTATGATAAATGCCCGTAGAGAACCGTTTGAAAAAAAACTCGGTCGTTTGAGGGGAATAGGTTCAAGGAAGCTAACTATTTTGAACCTGGTTGAAAAATGAGCGGTTTGATGAATTATCGGCAACACCATTCGATGTATCGGTATAATTCTATTTGCGATATTTCGCTCTCACGATTTCATAATTTCCTCGCTTAACGAGAAATACCCCTCTTTCGTTAGAAACATAGCTTCGATTCTAGATGCAACAATAATAAAAATAACAGTAATAACATTCAGCGAATTCTACAATTCTGAACGACCGTACTACGAGATTCTAAAAAATGATCAAAGAAAACATTTTCATGAAATCCCAAAGCCTAACTCATCGCCATAAGCCAATGAAAATCTTTAGTTCATTTACATCAACATTTTCCCCAGGCTTCTCCTGCATCGTTCTATCTTCGCATATTTCACAAATTTCGAAATATATTTTCTCCTCCTGTCTTCGCACTGTCTCTGCTAACCAATTAACTGTTGCGAGTTTCTCAACTCCTCTTCCTTCTCCTTCCATACATTTATCGATAACAGTACCAACGGAACTTTCGTATGGCGCAATACACGCAGGATCGAATCAATCGCGACGCGTAAAAATCATCTGCAAAAGACAAGGCACACAGAATTCGAAACACGGTCGAACACGCATACGACAAAGAGAACACTCGTGAAGGTACAAGCAATTACCCGGAAAATCATCGAATTATTCGAGACTTACTACGTTCGCTGAAAAGGATCGCGTCATAGGAGAAGTTGAAAAATACGAGAAGTCGATCGACGAAAACAATCGCGAGTTGCATTATCCGACCATTGAAATAAGTTGACGTTAATCTATTAGATTTTCTATAGAAATGCTGATAAAATTCTGACTGCGCGGTAACTCTTTCGGTAACATTAATTTTTCTTCTAAAGAGGAACCTGTTAACAGGCTGTGCGGTGAGTTTCACACGTCCAATGAAAATGGTAGTTTAGTGAGCCGGTTTTAATTTCCTCGGCCGTTTTGCCGAACAGGGCGCAGCTTTGCGCTGGCCGTTCCAATGAATTGTGGTTATTTCGGACATCCTAACTATTGTATGCGATGGAAGCTGACGAGTCCGCGAGTAAACCGCGATGCTGCGGCGATATTTCGGTTACTGTGTCAGCGACTCGATGTTCATATTAGAGGTGTGCTTGCAAAATCGCGGCGACATACGTAACAATACAGACGCGCTAATGCTTTCTGTATCGTTCGCTATCCGCTGTGGAATTAATGTCGCGGAAACGATAACGAGCGGATGACGTGTGTGAAGCGATAACGAGTATCTTTGCACTTTACTAATAAACTCGGATTCATTGTGCTTCGATTTCAGATTCATAAATCTTCGTCTTTCTGGAACGGCGAATTTTTTTCGAAAGTTTCAAACGCTGATTTTACAACTTAGAAAGAAGACTTTGCTCGTCGTTTAATGCACCGTGACGAAGATCTGTCAGTTGTACTTTCCGACTAATATAAAAAAAAAAAAAAAAATATAAATCTTCGGTAACAGATTCTCGATTATACGTAAATTCTTCGGTGAAATCCTCCTGAAACAAGATTCCACAGCCAATTACATTCTGTTATACTTCATCATGTTCAACGTAAAAAGTAATTCCTCTTCGAAAACACCTGTTCAGAATTACTCGCTGCCAAGTATCGTCGTCTGCAGCCTCTCCCGTTCGTACAATTGTAAGGTTAAAAAGAGGTATTATACAGGTGGAAAACCACGCTTCCCTCGTTTACAGTTTCCAGAGAACTGGAACATTCACCAAGCAGCGAGAACAATCGAAATAACGGAGGAAACGATGGGATAAGGGAGGCCTGGTAGAAGGTAACGTTCCCAGAAAGATACCGGCGACGAGACTTTGTGAAGCCTGTGGCACGATTTTTCCTTTGTACCATCGATGGAACCACTGCCATCTGTGCGATACTGTAGCATTTTCATCGGCCACGCGATTAAAATTTTATCGCCTCTTTGGCCGCTTGAATATTTCAAGCTCGCGCCGGTCAACTGCGTAACGAGTGCCGCGAATCAACAGCGAGTTAGATAATTCATAGACCACGGATGCGTTTACAGGAAATTCAGAAGCGCAAAATTTTACAAAATGCGCGTAAGACGAGAAAATATACGAAATATCCAAAGTACGGCGCTTTCTATAATACTCGATAGGTAAAACATTTCTCTACCAAGATTCTACTTGTTTAAATATATTCTCAAAATTGCCAGCTTGCGCAAAAATCCGCTGTCTACTAATTTACGAAGGTTTATTGACGCGACCTGCAGTTTGATAAATGACGAGTAACAGGCTGTTCGCGTGACTTGATAGTCGTGACTCTGCTAACCGTGCGAGTTTTTTAATGACCGAGATTGTAGATTCGCTTGCCGATACGTAGCGTCTATGTTGCGTTGCCGCGGAAAGTGAACGATTTAGGCGATCGGTGTATCGGCCTGTCTTTGAAAGATGCAAAGTTTCGACGAGCAAGCGGGCCATGTTTATCGACTGGATAGGAATGTAGGTAAAGACAAAAAGAATAAACCAAAAATATGATGACGGACTTCAAGTTCAAGGACAGGTGCGGAGGAGCCGAAATTGCTGAACAAACAGTCTGACGCTGCGAAGGCAGAAACTGGGAAGGTAAGCAAACAAGCGACGCAAAAATATAGGTAATGAGCGTCGAATGTAAAGAAACAAACAACCTAAGAATACGAATGCGCAAACAATGCAGCAGAGCTAAAAGCAAGCAAGGAATATAGTGACAAAAAATCAAAGAATGGGAACAAACGACGATCGAAGAGTACAAATGACCAAGCAGCGAATGGAGCAACAGCCCAAGAAAATAAACAAGCAGCGTGTAAATAGGAATGCGAATGCACGAACGAACATGGAAAAACGATCCACGAGTACAGCGTACATACGATTTTCTCCAGCAATTATTTTCGCCCGGCAAATTTTCACAACGTTATTAGCTGCAGATTGAAAATTAAAACCGCGGCCGCAGATTTCTCTCGCTCCTTAATCGCATCACACTCGATCTTCCCGCTTAATTGCCTGAAAGGAATCTGAACGAGCCATCAACAACCGCTAATAAGCAGCCATAAAGATTGCATTCAGCGTCAAGACCAGGCTGCGGCGCATCAATCGACAGAGGCGGTTCAACAGTGGAGTAGAAAGGAAAGGGAACCGGAAAAAGGCTGGCAGAAGGATGGGGGAAGCACGAAGGCGGCTCGGACGTAATTTGTAAATGGAACGGCAGGCGAGATTGAATTTTACGTCGAATGGAACCGGCAATTTTCTTCTCGGCGAACACCGAGAACGAAGAAGCCGGCTGACGTGGTTTCACGTCGAACGAGCCTGAGACACGTCACGTGACGATATTCAAAGCCGTTGGATGCCTACACTCTCTCCTTATCTCGCTTTCTCTCCTTCAGAGAGCACGGACGATCTTTTGACATGCACCGAGACGTTTAATTTCGCCCGACGCTCGCTCCGTGAATTTCTCCGACCAATTGAATTACCCGGGCAAACTTCCCACCAGCTCCCTTCCAGTTTCCCTCGGGGATGCTACGACCGACTCCTACGGTTGCATAAACTTACGTTCGATCGAGGACTGGTCGATTAAACCGGGAAATACACGAGCAATGATCAGCGATTTTAGGGCTGTTGCTCGCTTTAACGGCACTATGATGAATGATATCACGTCGTTGTATATCCCTGTTCGTGTTTATTGAGACACACGAAGGAAAAGCAAACTTTACGAACGATTAAGGGATTACGAAAACCGTGTTCATACGAAATTGATCGTCTTCCATATTTACTGGTCACGTTCCTCGATCGCAGTTTTCATGAATATTTACACTCGCATTTACGACACTATTTATTATATCGTACGATAAATAATTTTGTAATTCAGATTTTTTTCGCCATTTCTCATTTAATCCGCTGGGAATTTCGCGAACGCAGAATTTTCATCGATCCTGCGATTCTTCTCGGCGGTGTATCGTAATCACGCGCGTTATTATCAAGCAGCTCTACCAGAGAAATAACAACGAAGAGATTCGTGACGATTTGTGTTTCGATCAAACGTTTTTCCAGCATCGATTGTGAAATTTGTATTCACAGGAAACTAACGATGTTCGTGCGTTGCCATTCGTGCTCTCTGACAAAATAGTATAAAGATGGCGATTAAAAAATACAACGTACTAACAATAAAATGAAATAATAAAAAATTACGTAACGATCCGTGCTTTGGCGAGAAACTTTTCCAAAGCCGATCTTGCATTGTGTTCTTGGATAAACAACGATCTTAAATGTTCTTCGTTTGTTTCTTCGCCATTCGGTCCGAAGTTCCGAAATTCTGCGGTGCGCTCTTAAACCTGGAAGGGTCTGTTCTCTCCATAGAATAAAGCCGGAATGGAAAGAATAGGTTGAAACTTAAGGCGCGTAAGAAAGACGAAAATGATTCTTCGCGGGAAAAGGAAAGTTACTCAAAGTTTCGTCAAACTACGAAACTTTCTTTACGTATTAGTTTTTGATGGGTAGCACGCGTTAAGTAAAAGTGTGGATAATAAAATGGTTGCGAATAAGGCTGCCAGTTGTTCTAGCGAAGTTCGATTCCCTCTCGAGAAACTCTAACTCCGAAATCTCTGGGCAGGATTCCGACTCTAAAACTCTCTCTAAACTCTCCTGCTAAAACCCTCGTTCACCATCGTTCGAAAAGTTACAGTTGTATCTACGTGTATGCACGCTCGCGATGCGCGTTTACCAAAGCCCTTTCCTAAACATCACGTTCACACTTCGTTTCGAAACATTTGCATTCGTGATGTGGCAGAAATGTTGCGTTAGAAATAGTTTCAACTCGTAAAGCCTCGAGTAAAGCGAAAGGTATATGTATTTAGCGATACAATGGATAAGAACGATTATTCTTGCTCTATAAAACGAAACACGAAATTTTCGTTAAAACATTCTATAACTCGTATCTTGAGTTTCGTGTTCTAATTCCTGTCTTTCGATCACTCGATTCTTCATCTTCGAATTTTTGCCTCTTAATTCCACTATTATTTTAACAACAACAACAAAAAAAAAAAAAAAAAGAAAGCAACTTTAACCATAAAAACGATTTCGATATGCGAAGAAAAACTTGGAACTCTCTTAAATTTCGTTCAGAGGGAAAATTGTTAAAGATAGGATAACGTGGTTGCGTAGAACTTTCCCATATTTTCCTCGAACGTAAAGGCAATTCTTAGACGTGAACAAGCACGAGCAAAGTCGAAAATTAATCGCAACGTGCGTTATTATAATACCGCGGAAAAGTCGAATCGCACGAATCTCGCAACAACATGATTCTCATCGATGATTCTACTTAATTTTCAAGCTCCGAGTTCCTTTCTCCCACGAAACACCTTTCTACATATCCATAAAAAAATTCTCTACCGCGAAATACCCTTCGACGATATATAATATCCATAAAAAGATTCCCTGGGAGATCGTAGACTTACAAATCACGCAAAAAAGAGTGCCGAGAAAAGCTAGTATTTTTTCTCCTTTTACGAAAGAAGCTTTCAGAGGACAATGCCTCTCTGGTGTACGAGAGGGCAGAGTTTTTCGATCGGCTCGATATTTCAAATTGCGCCGGTTCGGGCATCGATACGCGGCTTCCAGAGAGAAGCCAGAGGACGGGGAAATTTATTTCGCAGAAGGCTGGCCACGACGGTGCGCCGTTGGCGCGGGGGTGAGCCGGACGAAACAAAAGAGCGAAGATGAAGAAAACAAGGCATCGTTGGGAGGGAAACCGACGGAGCTAGGAAAGGGTGAAAGCGGGGCTTGAAAGAGGAAAAAAAAAAAAATGCGAACAACGCAGGTGGAAAAAGAAGCGAAAGAGTCGACGGTGGAGGAAGAAAAGAGGAAGGAAGACAGAGAGCGGAATGAGGGAAGAATCGAAGTACGAGGGAGAAAAAGAAGGTGGCGGGAAACGGGCAGAAAAAGAGAGAAGGCGATGAGACGAAGGATGGGTAGATTCGGGGAGAAATTAGAACAGGAAATGGGGAGAGAAGTGGAAATTATAGTGGCGAAGTAGAAAAGGAAAAGCAGAAGTCGAAGCGGGAAGAGGAAATGATAAATAAAGTGCAAGGGTAACAAAGGGTGCAGCAGGGATAATACTCTGGAAGAGAAACAGACGACCGAGAGGAAGGAAATGAATCGGTAAAGAATAAGTTAAAATGGATGCAGGAATTGACAAAACAGCCGCGCCAGAAAGTTTGTGAAAATAATAGAACGGTGGAAGAAACGGGCACAAAGGGAAGGGCAAACGGGGTAGGGGTGAAAAAGTGTCTGCTGGTTGGGCAACAAAAAATTGTTGCCAAGATAAATGGAGACAGTGGGAACGGGACGCGAAAATGTTGCAGAAGAAAGAACGGGCGAAAGCTGGCTGAGAAATTGCGAATGCGTGTGTATCTACGCCCGTAGAAATGAATACGAGGGACTAGAACCGCGAGGACATCTACATTATAAAAATATCGGATAGCGTAGAAGGATGCGGAAACTAAAGACCAAAAGTTAAATTCCCCGGTGCTGTACCGCCGCAGCTCCATATTTTAGCCTTCGTGTTCTATTCCGTTCGAAATTTATCGAAACGCTGAAAAAGTTCACGGGCGAAAAGAATAATAAAACGAGAAAAAATTCAACACTCGGAGCGCGTAGAACATATTGAAATTACCCTCTCGCGTGAAAGCTCGCAGAGCAAATAAAACATCTCGCGTGAAAGGTCGGATGAAAATGGGCAAAGAGGAACGAGCCCGTAAAATCGCGCTAGGGGGCAGGAGGCGGCTAGAATTTTCGTTTTTCGAGGGTGACTCGAATACGAAGTGTGGTTTATCGAACAGAGGTTCGAGCGACCACCGGTGGGGCTCTCAGACGATGACCTTCGCGGAGAAGGGGAAAGGCTGGCGTTTGCCGACGAGGACCCTAGCCACACGGAATTGTAACTACGTGACCGAGCGAAATTAGAGGGTGGCTACGAAATGAAGTAAAAGGACGTGGCGGTTAATAGTTGGCTGGGAAGGCGGCCTGTCGCTCTAAAAGCAGCCAGTTAATAGCCGGAGAAAAGCTGTCCCGTGAAAATTTATAATGACAGGGAGCCGACTTTCCTGGCCTGCTGAGCTCGCGCGAATCGTAAGGAGATTTTTTTTTTATTAAACGTGTCCCGCGTGAAAGATGGCCGCGTATCGAATATCGAAAGACGGTTAATCAACCTGTAAAAACCACGAATCGACGTTCTACCGTCGTATGATTTATTTCGTCGACGTAGACACTGTTATTTTTTCCTTTTCCTTTTTTCTCTTTCCTTCTTTTTATTTTTTTTATTTTTTTTTTTTTTTTTTTTTTTTTTTTTTTTTTTTTTTTTTTTTTTTTTTTTTTTTTTTTTTTTTTTTTTTTTTTTTTTTGGTTGGTCGAAGATTAACGATCAAGTTGATCGTATCAGCGGCATGGTTATTAGCGACGGAAAAAGGGCTTGTTGGATTACTTCGTGGATTATCTTCGGCTCTCTTATGAATTTTAATAGGTCATAAAATGTATCATCTTTTTATGCTATTTTCAGGACGAGATTTAAGTTCATATCTGTTGGGAAAATACGTCGTACCTTTTTAATTTTTTTTTTTTGCTTATTTTTTACAATGTCGATCGTAGAGTTTTACGTTGCATAATATGATTATATAATATTATATTTCCCCGTTTATTTTTGTCAATTCGTACATATTCATGATTTCCTTCGTACGGATTTAATATGGCTAATATATTATTTAAAATTCACAATTCGTTCCGATGTTCGTTACCGACGTTTGTATTATTTAATTGCAATTGCAGCCACTTAAATTCCTGCCAGTTAAAGTGGCTGAATCGTCACATTCGAAATATGCAATAGATTCGCAAAAGAGAAAGATTAGAAAGATTAGAATGTTGATAGTAGTGGAGGAAGTGGCCTTGAGCGGCAACAGACTTTGAGCAGACTGAAACTAACGAGTCGTGCCAAATACAACAGCCTTTCTGTGAACAAGTCAGTCGCTTTAAAGCTCCAGTCTCTTCCTGTTCTCCGTGCCTCTTTCAAGCTACACTCTCATCACACATTGTCTTCCTTCAAGAGCACTCGTTCCGATATGTACACACGTCCGGCTAACGTGCATGCATACGCACCCCTCGAATTCTTCCTCTTTAAACGACCAAGTTTCCCTCGAAAATTTCTCTTTGGCAACTGCATTACGAAAAACAGGAAGTTCAGTTTCCACGTATACGCGTTATATACATCTTGCAATATTCTCTCATGAATTTTAGGATCTAGAAATTTGGAAGTCGTTTTCGTTCGAAGATATCTTGGAATTTCTTCGCTGTATTTCTTATGCGTATGCAAAGTTTACTGTATCTCTTCTCCGTATATTTTTCCTCCGTAATTCTTAGCTCTCTTCTGGTATTCTCGGACAACTCGTTAATAAATCGACAAGACGAAATTTTCATTCGGAGATACCTTGAAATACGTTCACTGTGTAAAGTTGCCTTACGTAAAGTTTGTTCTATCTTGTCGTCGCGAGCTTCTCTGTTCTCGCGTTTCAGTTACTTCTTTTTGTGTCCTCCGTTTAATGAATCGCTGAGATACCAAAGTTTATACATCTATGCAAATATTTCCTCCGTTGAAGCATATCTTAAAATAATATTCATCATATCCTCGTTTAACTTCAAGCTATCCAAACTAAATTGGCCAGTCTGAGAAGATAAGAACCGACGAACTGAAGAAGTCAAGGTCTCACAAAGCCTACCTCGAATCGAATATCCAGCTCGTATTGAAAAGCAAAATACACTGGGTCGCGCACCGCACAGAATTTCTTATTTACACCTTCGATTTATGTGCGCACGTCTTAAACGTAGACACGCTCAACGAGCTGCACGCGTTCGTAAGAAGCGGAAGGCATTTCGGAGCACGTAATCCCGATCACGAGCCACAGAAGCTATTGTTCCCTTTAAACCGAGTGCTGCCTTTGTGCACAGGCCCCAGGATTTTATTCTAAAGCCACGAATGCTTCGCAATCGGCGCGTAGAATTGATTAACGAGCGGCTTGCCAATGGATTTTCCCGGGCCAGCGAACGCTCGATCCCCAGAGTGAAATTGCGTAACAGATCGTGTAATTGTTAAGCTTCGGTGAAATTTTCCACCCAGCAGTCTCGCCCGTGTGAAACGATACGTCGTCTGTTTACGAAACGTGGCACGTCTCTAATTATTGCTCTTTGCTCCTCGCTCGCTGTCGCCGAGTTTCTTTTCGAAAACGCGCCGCTCGCCGGTCAAAGTGGTTAACTTCGCCTTTTGTAATTTTAGGGCCAAGCCACTTGACCGATGCTTATCTTTAGATCGCGGATTTCTATGCAAATTCATATTGCCGAGTATACGGTTAGAAAAGTGGAACAACATCGTACAAAAGTAGAAAATCGTTTTACTTACCAAGTACTATAGAAAGCACTATACTCTGGGTATTTCACGTATCTCTTCGCGTCGGACGCACTCTGTGCAATTTTGCACTTTCAAATGTCCCACGAGTGCATATAAATCCGCACTTATCCTATATAATCTCGTCAATTTTCTCCACGTTTTGTCGCAACTCCGCTCTTTGAAATTTTTCCTGCTGAAGCACTCGTCATTTACGTCTATCTTCGTAGGATCTCACAAAACTCTTCCACTTTTTGTTTCGCGGAATTAACCGATTTTGGCAAATAAGCGACTCGAATTCTACACCAGTGGGATCCTCTTTTCTCTCGTATCTCGACTGGCTTAGTGTCAACACGAGAATAAAAATGTTGGGCGTAGATAGGATAGAAGGTCCTTGCAGCGAGATCGTCGGCGTAGATGTAGAATGACGAATGTTTGAAGAAAGCGAGTGTCGGTAAAAGAGAACGTGAGGTGAATTAACGTGGAATTTTTTGCCAAGCTTGACGGTAAGCGGACGGAAGAATTAACGGGTGACGAGTGTCGGAATCTTCGAGATTAAAGATCGTGTTTAAATTAAAAGAATCCGGCCGGAGGGGCAGGGGCAGAGCTCGGAATTAAAATGTCCTCGCGGCGACAAACTTTCGAGAAGGTACAAAGTAACGTGTGTTTATACTTGGAATTCCTTTATTAAACGTGGACAAACGTGCTTTTTAAAACTGCTAGTTCCTCCGAAAGTAAATAGCTCTTCTTTTAAAGCCTGCGTGGAATGCATGGTGGGCCTCAATTCGTAGTACGAGTGTAACGAAAGAAAGTTTTATGGCGCAGAAGAAGAAGAAACGATGCAACTAATTTTTGTTACACGAAGCTTCGTTCCCATGAAATATAATTTTAATTTCTATGAAACGTGTGTACATACCTTCCACCTAACTAAAACATGGAATATCAAGAACTCTCTGGAAACACATCTAGAAGCTTACATAGTTACAAAAAGTACAAACACGTCGATGTGACTGTTGAAAACACGAGCGAAGAACTTCCCCATTTCTAAGCCCGTTCGCACAAATTTCAATCTACATCCACGCGTAATAAGCCGATTAAACTTAATCTTGCGACATCTTCGCGCTTATACTATCTGCAGATTGTCTACATAATCCCAAACATCGCTTCCTTTCTAATAATCCACCCTGTGTAACTTAAAGTACACTGCGGTAACAAAAAGTATTGCCACGTTTCTTATCCCGCAACATTTTTTCTTATCAGCCATTGCATTTCATTCTCGCCTCATTAGATTTTTACCGTCGTACGAAAGTGTCGCTAAACGACACGGAATTTAATATACTTGCACCTAGTCGACTAACACGTAAATGCTACAACGTGTATTTCACCTTATTTTACGCGTTTTACAATTTATTCTGTCGCCAGCGTAATGCAGACCTAAAAGCGGAAACACAATCCCGATAGTTAGCTGCGCGGAGATCCACGAGAGAAAGCGGAGGACTACATTTTCCCATGGTAAATTCAGCGAAAGAGGACAAAAGGACGAAGTAGCCAAAGGTGGTGGCGAGCGGTTCTCTCGCGTCTACGTCATTTACTCGTTCGTTTTGCCCGGTTACGAGCGCGTCAGGCCGGCGAGTACGTGACCGACCGATGTTTTCGCGAAAATACGTTAAACGCTTGTTATCCATCCGCGCCTTCGGCCGACGATCGCGTGACAGCGAGCTTTTATCCACGGTTCGAGTCGTGTCGACGCGTTTTCGCGCGGTTTTACGCCGCGTGAGCATCGCGCCTCTCTATCTGCCGTTCGCTCGAACATCGTCGTTTTTACGAGCACGCTCGTCGATAGCGGCGTTCAGATCTCGTCAGCGGGATTTCTGTTTATGTGCTGAATAAATTTCCTCGTTCATAGGCGATCGCGGCGTTTACAGGTACGCGGCAAGATTCGTCGGTCACAGGTTGGTCCGCGGTTCAGACGGTATTGGCTGTTGATGGCGATATTTTGGGCGCAGGGTAGGAGATTTTATGGCAAGGGAAATGGAAGTTACGGGTGTTTGCTGGATAGGGAAATTTACGATGAAAGAGATATTCAGTCTTCGTTTCGACCGAGAATCTGGTCAAGATCGTCATGCAGAATTAATTGCGTTAATTCGTTGCTTCGAGGTAGAGGTGGCTGTTCAAAGACTATGTTAGCGCGGATGAAGAGGATTAACGAAGAATAGAATGAAGCAGCTGGGTTGTAAGAGCGTTCTGCTAGCGTCCAAGCAAATTTCTGACGGAGTAAGTTTGACTCTGACAGAAAAACTGTCCAAGATATTCTACGAACGCTTTTCTTTCGTATATAAATTTAACCAAAATCACAGGTTTGTACGTAGTATAAACTAATATAGTGTGACTAAAAAGTACGATCAGTATCTCTTCTCAATGTCTCATGTACGATGTTTCCCTTGCGCCGCGTCGTTGCCTTGCTTTTCTACTGCCGCGCGCTGAAACTCCAAGTAGAAACATACCGCCATAGCCAGGCAACGAAAGTAACATTGTATTATCGAATTCCAGCCAACATACACACATTTCCCATTGCGATTTCTGTTTGAAAGAAACATTCCCTCTGCTCTGCAAGGTATGGAGAGGTAAAAACAGAGAACGATATCAGATAGCGGATAAAAAGGTGGACGACAATCGGTCGATGTTTCCCAGCGCGCCGATAAAATTTTCTCGCGCGCTTTACGATTCGCGAACGTAAAAACTGATTGGTCGTCTTCGGAAAAAAACCTTCTGAATATCCCTCGAGTGCACGGTGCTGGTTGCAACTTCGTCGCAATGATTCTCGAAACTTGAAACAGCCGAGAACAAACAAACTTAAACCAACTGCTATCCTCAAATTTATATGTTTCAGTCTTGCTCGCGTTTCAACGAACAAAAGGAATATCTAACGTCTAAAAGAAGATGTACTAGATACAATGTAAAAGAAGGTTCAACGTACGTCCAAAATTTAGACCGGGAACCATACACACGTCGACAAGAACTTTTCGAAATTTATCAATCAATTTGTCAGAATAATTTGCAATCAAACTCGACATATTTTTTAACATATTACCACTAACTGTTTCATACAAAAGCTAAGTTAAATTTGCGCATGAAGACACAAGTTTACTCGTGGCCGGTGAGCAGTGTGTCAACTTTGAGAAAACACGAACCGAAAATATGAAATTGTTGAGAAGAACGTAGTAGACTTGAAACATTGCTTCTCCGTTACGACTGTCACGGGAACTGTGCAACGAACACGGCCGAGAGAATTCTGGCGAACCTACGACAAACCGCATCTCGTCCATAATCGACATTTCGCCGAACCATCGAAAGGCATCGCACGTTCGTGTTACAGTCTGTGCGAGAGGGTTGCTGCGCTGCCTATGCGTACAACGGCCCTGGGGCAAATAATGGCCAGGCATTCGAGTAGATTGAACGCAAAACAGTAGAGGCATCGAGTGATCGCCCAGATCCGCGAATGCTCGAATTCGACGCTTCGTTTCAGTGTTCGATTCGAGCACCGACGCGCGATGTCCCTCTCCAATCGCGAACTTGCCCCATTCTACCTCACACTTTCGTCTATCGAGCTATTCGCACGGTTAAACCTTTTTCTTCTCGCTTCTTCGTCGCGCCGACATTGATATTAACGAGAGCTTGCGGTTATTACTTTATCGTTTATCGCGGCTATTACGAGAAATTTATGCTGGAATTCTAGCGGGTTCTCCTTTCAGAAATAGAATTTCGTTAACCTCGGAATTTAATTGCGCAGTCGGCTACACTCAGGATGTTACCATAAAATTTTGGGATATTCCTTGGAGTTTGCAGAAGATTGTATTAGGTATAATTAAATTGCGTTTAGATGCATTTGTACTTTTTCATGGATCAATTTCTTTCTTCCTTTCGTCTTTTTGTATGCAGACAGAGAAACTCTGATTGATGAATGCTGTCACGTGTTACCTATACTTGTTTCTAAAGTAAAAAAAACATCCCGAAATACGATGTCGCTTACTTTTTACGAAGTATCTTGTACAAGCATCGTTTTTTTACGCTCAACTAATAAAAACGCAGCAACGAGCCAACGGTTGCTGCGCACCTAGACACACGCGCGCGTGGTTTGGCCTAATATAACGTAACGTATGATTCTCGGCACACATGAAAAACATTCCGAAATTTCCCAGCCACGCTTGCTTCCGTGGAATACAGTTTCACGAGCGTAACTCTTCTACCACACGCTCGCCTGGTAAAAGACCGATAATCAGCCAAACGTGGCATAAACCAGCCAGTAAACGGAACCGAGTGGTTCGAGAGAGAGAAAAGTCAGAAGAAGGAAGAAATCCTGAAACTTCGCAGCGATGCTCGTCTTCGTGAAATTATACCGTTCCACAAATGTAATCGTCGTATCGCTCGCCTAATAAAAAAAACCAACAATCCGCCGACACTTCAGAGAAAGCAGCCCTAAGAGGAATTGAGCGAGTAGAAATCCACCCTCGTCGTTCGTCATTGAAACCGTCGTTTCCTCTTGGTCACAGGTCCGCGTGGACGTTAAAAACGGCATGAAATCGACATGTACGGCCGAAGGGAACAATGATTTATACGGCACCGGACGGATTATAAGATCGGCCGGCGGGACGTCTGCCTTTGTGCGGCCATATCCCGGAGCCGCTCCTTTGTTTCGCCGGCTCGCTTAAACGCTGCGACGGGCACACCCTCTGCACACTCGGTGAATTCATTAGCGGCTAGGTAATAGGGGCGGTCGGGATAGATCGGACCCACACGGGCGGCTGCTAATGAATAAAACGGCAGGGATCTTCCGAGTCTCGAGGCGAACGGAGACAGAAGCCCTAAAAAAACAGCCGGCGAGTTAATTTCGGTCTTTGTTAATTGTGCTGAACTAGTAATTGAAACGTGTATCATACGCAGCAGTGGAATTGGCGTGTGTTGAATCCACGCACTGAGGTCGATTTATACTATCCGCACGGACGTCGGCGTAGACACGCATCGGCGACATATCGCTCCGGTCGCCCAATATTTCCGCGAAAAATACTTCGTCGAATAAGTATTCGGCAAAAACGAACTCTTCTACCAGAGCAAAGTTGTCGGCACGCGTCCACGCTCGCAATCTGCATGTGTTTCGCTGCGGTTCGAACATGATCGCGACAACGAGAGAAGCCTGACGACGGATTCTGAAAAATTCACCGAACCAGGGATTATACTCTTTTGTACGATCAACCAAGTGAAAATATAGGGACAACGATTAAGAAAACAGTGAGTTGAAGTTGGAAAGAAACTAGGATAATCTGTTAAATGTAAGAAACATATATTTATATATATATGAGTGAAAAAACATTTTCGCTTTGTATTATATCTTTTTACGAATTTTTCTGTTGATCGACTGACCGACGCCATCGTTCAACGAACGTATAATATGCCGATACTGAACCGTTTCGTGTCGGTTACGATTCACATAAATCCATCTTGGTTAATTTCCTACTTCTTTTCTCTTTCAACTTGTGAGATACAAAGTAGTATCTTAGTTTGATTTAATTTCTGGCATATAGAGTAATATAGAGATCTTCTATTTCTTCTAGTTTATGGTACACAGGATTTTTCAGAATGGGCTGTGCGATAGAGCAAAGATAAGTAGAAGGGAAAATTATAATTCTTCACTTTTACAATGGCTATATTCATATTTAATTTTCACCATATATAATGATTCTAGTATTAATCATTTTTCCACATTAAATGTAATATCAACCTTCGAATAATTATCGATCTCGAAAGGTACGCGTATGGTATCCGTATGAGATAGCCTGTTCGATTCGACCAACGGTCAACGCGTTGTTTATTTGCTAGCGGACTAATTGATCGCGTTCGCTGGTCGATCGCGCGTCATTATTTCCATGAGAATGTTAATTACCATTTTGCTCGTTCTTTCCGTGTTATTACGTCGCGCAGAGTGAAATCCTAATTTCGATCAACCGTATTGAGCGTTCACGAATTACACGAAATCAGGTCTCGTCGCGACGAAGCTACTTTCTTGTTGTAATCTCGCCCTACCGACGCTTCACGCCTGTTCGTGCAGGTCGTTCTCTTATTTCGTTGGAGTGTGTCAAAAAATGCGATCAGTTCTGTCCATTAATTCTGCAGATTCGATTTTGCGACCGGTTCGCGACCTCTCTCGCTTGCCAGTCGGTTAATATCCTATCGAACTTCAATAAAGCTTCTCTTTACAGCTAAACGATTTCGATTTAACTTCGTTCGTACTTCGGCTCGACGCTTCATCTTCCGTTTCGGTGCCCTGCAATGCTCGTCTTGGTCACCTAACGACGACTAAATCGCGCGAAACGCTCGCTGGAACTGTCTCTTGCCTGCGATCCTTCAAGTATATCATTACGAGCAAAGAAAATATCGAAGATTCGAGCAACGAACAATGTTTCACTTCTTAATATTAAAAGATCGCAAATTCGTAACGACGTTTGTTCCCGGAATTCCTCGCTTTTCGGTGTTTAAAAATTTTCAGGCTTGTAAGTTTGAAAGTATTCTGAATCTCTAACGAATCTTGTTTGTCAAGCTTCCGAGGCAATGATTAAATGGCGCAAAATTAAGGGCAAAAGGATGGTAGAAGGAAATGTTAGAATACGGATATAAATATTTCTGGGAATCTTTACTTTTCGGTATTAAAACGTTAGAAATTTGTAGGTCTAAGTATTTTCCGACTCCGTAAGAATTTTTCAGCAAGTTTCGCCGCGTCATACTTCGATCATTTCACTCTCTGCCAAGATTCAATCTCGTACTCGGAACTCCCGACGAATTTTAATGCGCCAATAGCGTACTTACGTCACGAACCACGAACAGAGGGTGAATTCGGCTATTCTTCGAATCTTCATCGGTCTGCTTGAACTTTCGAGAGCTAAGAACCTTATGTTAATTACTTCTTACGCTTCTTTAACTCCTGCGCTCTTTGGTTCGAAAGTAGCCGAGAACTAGGGCGATAAGATCGCAGATACGAAGGGCAGGATTTATGCTCGCGGTTCTAGCTACTTTCGTATTCCTTCCACTCTTCGAAGAACTCATCGTTCGTTTCTTTTTCCTCGGTAATTAGGCAGGATGCTGTACCGTAGATTTCCAACGGATGATTCGCGTTTAAACGGATTTACGGTTGCGCCAGACGATCCGCGTTTAAACGGCTGTGTGAAATTAGCGGAAAGTTGCGAGAAATATCGTATTTACAATGATAACGTCGGTACTTTAGTTGCATAGCGTGTTACAAGTTGCACAATTAATCCAGAATCATTGGAAATTCCAGCTGCGTCATCAACTAACTGGGAACGAGGCAGGGCTAAGTATTTGCGAGCGAGTTTTGCTCGCCATAACTTAACATCGCAGAATCCTGTTAGCTTAAGAAACTTGGTTGTTTAAGATTTTACCCGATGTAAATGCCAGGCTTGCCACGGAACTCTTCCAAACGCGGATTATTTCATTAAAAGCAGACCGATATTCATCCTTGCGTCTATTAATTTTTAACGTCTCGTTCGACGTAAATATCAAGGGAAAGTTATCGTTAGAAGACCGTGCTTCAATTAACGTGATAACAACGATTCAGAGACGCGTCTGTATGGGGTAGATAAACTCTCGCGCCTCGTCTCAGAGCGAAACTTTGTCGAATAAGAAGCTTTGTATTAATTATTTTCACGATCCCTTCGTTGCCAACAGCCTTGCCCAGCTTAGAAACGGAACGTGGAATATTTTCTTACGAAGATTAATTCTTCTCGTGAAAAGATTTCCATAATATTTATGTAACGTGGGTGTGATGAAATTAGCAAGTGAGCGAGAATGACTGCAACACGGCCAGTGAAACGTATCGAGACGCGTGAGCGCGTGATTTAAAGCACGGTGTTACTTATAAATACATGCTACGTGTATATTAGGATGGCAAAATTTTAGGATTGATGATTGATTAGGATGACAAAAAAGGAATTTATTACAGGAGGAATTTAGGAAATTTCTTTATTTTTATTTTCAGTTTCGGGAAGAATCAATTTCTGTGGCATCATTATGTTCGACCTGTGTTAGATTATACGCAGAACCAGCGTGAGTTACAGCGTAGCTCGACGAAAATTCGGCGTCATATATGTTTCTGCCTCGTTCTCCCATTTTTTTTTTTTTTTCGTATCTCTCATGTAAAATAGTCGACATCGAAACTCGATAACGAATATTATAAAACATCCGCGGATTCCTATATACATATATTTATGTTTCTCGCTGTGTACGCTGTTACTCTATCTGCACACATTTTGTTATCGTAGTATAACGTTATTAACGATCGTAAAATAGCGCGCCGGTAAAGATTTAATTACACAATAATAGCCGGGGCATCGTTGCACTTCGCCATCGTATTTTTATCGAAGGGCCGTATGGGTTAATTTAATAAAAGGAGGCCAACCGCACAGCCAGGGAAATTAATAGCGTGGAAAATACAAAATATCTCCCGGCGATTATATTAATTAACCGCAATTAAAACGCGTTTCGTCGCTTCGCCGAGAGTTTTTTCTGCAAACTCACCCCGGTCTCTATTTGGACGATTGTTTGGCGAAATGAAATTTCAACGGCCATGACGTTTTGATCGCCCATATTCCTTGACAAACGGCAATCGATAAAACCTCCGTGTAAAGTCGTTGCGAATTTAATACTAGAACTTTAATATTAATTTGAACAGAGAGTGCAGCCTGTATATATATATATATATATATATATACATGTATATTACAGACACATTATATACATACATACAGCTATGTAACAGCTTTTATACGAAGCCTATTTAAACGGAATCGCAATGCTCGTTTAATTTCTGTGAATCTGCTTGTCCGAATACGAATTTCTATTGCGTGAACGATCTGCGTGTTTTCGCAAGCTATTAGCGTAAGTACCTTCGACAACTAGTGACAAATTCGGCAACGACGTAAATGAAACTTTACAACCAAAGTTTATGAATAGTAAAATAATTGTAGAATTAGAATGTCATTGGTGGTCGGTTCGTTACTGCTATTTAACTGGCAAATCATTGTGTAGTCATTGTATAGAGAACCCTGATTATCTGAACCACTTGTCCATCAAATTCGAAAATAGGAATTAAAACAAACATCGAAACAATAGGTACTATCCTGGTTAATTTCTGATCTGACTGGCAAACGTTATCCTGCAATCTCTAATTACAGGGTTATATATTATATGTACGTGTGTATGTGTGTGTGTGTGTAATTTGATTAGCGAGGGTTATCTACGCGACCATAATTGCATAGTTGCATAGCAATCCCTAATTCAATTAATTCACTTAATTATTACTTTTACGTCTGCACACAGCAATTTGTATGTTATAAATATATGTATGTTCGCCGATTTCTTTAAATCCGTTAAATTTCCCCCGTTGGCCTCGTTACAGAATTTTTTCGCATTTGTTTCTTCTAAACTATTTTCCTTCCAAATACTTATGAATGTACATATGTTAGTCTCATATCTTGTGAAAAAATTAAGTGAGCAGGATTCTGGTGAAAATTTAGACTTATCCGGGTTATGGACCAGTAATTCTCTTTATATGCATGAAGTTTGATATGCCAACAACGGCGAACCATTTCTGTTCGTATCATAAGATCCATTCAGCACTGCGAACAGTCTTGTAAGATCCAAGATTAATTTTCCAGCTATATAAGCCGGCTGTTCCAACGACCGACCTCCGAATTTAATACTAGGTAACCAGTTATGTTGATTGAAATACCTCGGACTAACGAACTGGTCGAATAACTCAACACCTTGGTTGACTATTAATTCAATTTTCTTCGTACGTCGCACGTGTCACGAGGAAATACGGTTAATCCTCGAATAACCTGATACTCGTACTATAAGGTTCGTACGATACGACCAAATATTATGGTGAAACTTTGATTTTAGTTTAAGCGAGATATAGTTTCAGAAGAATTATTTTGTATTATACGAAATTAGAATAATCGTTCCTTTTCTCGCAATTTTTTTTAGAGTATCT
Organism: Bombus confusus; assembly: GCA_014737475.1. Taxonomy (NCBI): domain Eukaryota; kingdom Metazoa; phylum Arthropoda; class Insecta; order Hymenoptera; family Apidae; genus Bombus; species Bombus confusus. The sequence continues at coordinate 2,491,835 of JACXIV010000045.1, forward strand.
CAATTTCCAAGAGTTCGCTGTCGGCGTCACTGACACGATCTAACAAATAAGAATTCGCACTATTCGTAACGGAAAGATATCGAATATGTTCGCACAGTAAAGTTTTATACGTAAAAGCTTCGAATTAAATTAATTTTTATTGCTTAAGCAAGGATCGACCATGCTATTTTGGAATATCCTGTGTGTCCAGTTCAATTTTTTTTTACAATCAATCTGAATTTATGAAAAATTTAGATCGATCGGAATATAATCCACGAATATTTGGAAAACAATATAAAAAGTCCACACAGTATAACTTCCTGTAACTAGGTTATAAATTTGAACAATTTTTAAATACAAAGCCGAGTAAAATTTAATGAAGTTCAACGGCGGAAAAAAGTTGGAAAAGAGGGAATCGATTCATAAGTTGGCGTCGTTTGTCGCGCGTTCGGATATTTGCTCGCGGAGGCAGCTCGCGGCAACCGGAAGTTGCTCGATCGTTGACACGGTCGCCTCGATTTGCACTGCCAGTCACCGAGCGATCAAATATTATTCGATGCTGTACGAATGTACCGACGCGTTGTTGGCTGACGTTACGTTGTTTGATTTACGCTCCAGCTGGATTTCAGGGCACTGAACGTCATTCGAGAAGTCAGAGTGCGATTGTGTCACGTGTTGCGGCCCAATCGACATCGTAAATTGCGTCTAAAGAAATCGTTTCATCTCGCACTAAGCCAATCGGCGAATCTCTCGCATAGGCGGGTACACGATTAACATACAATACCGGAAAGAATTTCTTTCGATAAGAACTCGCGCCGTAAGTTCATTACAAAAATGATTGTCTACGATGCAAGAAACATTGAATCTTGGAAGAGTTTCACATCAAGAAGCAAGTCTGGCGTAAAAATAATCACCTCAAAAGATCGTTCGACATGATCCAGGAAAATCTCTGTCTCGAAATAAAAAATATTTCTTCTGAATCAATGTTAGCGACTATGAAAAACGGGGATAAGCGGCGGGTGACGAGGTCGTGGAGCGCGGTCGTTTACGAGCTAGAAATAAAAACGGAAAAGGAAAAACGCAAGGTAGGAAGACGAAAAAGGAGGAAAAAGGAGGAAAAAGGAGGAAAAAGGAGGAAAAAACTGGGATTTCCCCAGTGGTTTGTGGAGTACGTCTACGTGTTGTTCTCAATTAAAGTTAATTGCTCTTGCTATTCCCCGTCTCTTTCGGGGACACTTCTCGCGCAGCGCGGATTTTCGTTCGCCTCGCAGCGAGCGTGAACGCACATCGAGGAGTCGCGGGTTAACGTGGCCGCGACACTTCCAACTCGTTAGACGTACGAAAAAACCGTCGCCGGTACAAAAGCCTTTACCGCGCCTTTGCGACGCTATTTTATTTTTTGTTCTACTACCCAGCCATTCTTGTTCTGGTGCAAAGCCGACTCGTATCCAGCCAGTCGATTCTCCGCTCTGTTCGTTCGCTTTCCATCGCCTGCTGCACACTGCGTACAAAATACGAATAAATCTTTCAGGGTTGAATGCGAGCTCGCTTAATTGAACCCGTGCCATCTGCATCGCGTTGGAATTATTCAGTTGCCTCCATTACGACTCATCTAGCCAAATAATGCTCGCCCATAACTGTCTTTAGCTCTTGCTCTGTACCAGGTGGATCTTGCTTTTTGAATTGCAGCGCTGTGCTTTCATATGATACGCGAGGATTTGGCTGATAGAGCGTGATTTGTTGGCGTCGTTGTTGAGTTTGATGTAACGTGTCTTGGTTTGGAATTTATACATTGAAGTAATAAACCACGTGCAGTGATTTATACACCATCATATCTCCACGTTAATCGCATCACGAACTAGAACTAGAGTGGTATTTTGTAACGTTCTATAAAAGTTCTATTGTATGAATCCTCGCATTTATTAATTCTACCACTTCATCTGGTCATCCGAGAATATCCTGTGGGAGCTCTTCCAGACTCGCGTCAGAAGGAAACAAAACTAAACGCAATCCTCGAGAGTCTTCAACTCTAACCACACCTTTTACACGAATATATCATCCAACTTGGTCTGCGTTATCCTAGCATGGAAACCCATACGAATCTCACTGATGAACTTTACTCAATTCATCGACAGACCTCGGAACGAACGTACAATTTTCTTTCCCGCATTCGACGTTATAATTTTATTCGAACAGTAAATCCAAGATACCCTCCGGAATACTGAAAACAAATTTGAAAATTCTCAGAAGTACGCGAATTACTCAATTCATCGACTTAAACCTACACACGGCGAATGTACTTTGCAACATACGTTTCTTTCCTCCTTCTTCTTTCCTTTTCTCTCTTCCATTTCCACAGTTTCATTCAAATAACAGATTCGAGTTATCCTTCACGGCCCTTAAAACACGCGAATCACCTATCTTATCGACCCAAACCCACTTATATACACACTAGATTATCAAACCCTAAATGTAACACACTTTGCCTCTCCTCTTCCTCCTTTTCTTCCTTCTCTTCCGTCTCACGCCACAACTCTATTTAACTAATAAATTCAAGATACCCTGCGCAACGCTCGAAGCCAACCCGAAACCTCCCAAGGGACACGCGAATCGCCCAGTTCATCAACTCAAATATACTTATATACACGCTAGATTATCAAACCCTAAATGTAACACGCTCTCCTTTCCCCTTTCCCTTTTCTGCTCTCTCAACCGTCTCACGTCACAATTTCATTCAACTAATAAAATCAAGATAGACCCTGCGCACAGACAAGCGAAACTGAAAGCCAAGCTAAACGCCCCAAAAGCACACCAATTACTCGACTCATCGACTCTAACCTACTTATACGTATACCAGATGCATTTCGCGACACGCTTCTCTTTCCTCTCTTCTATCTGGCATCAAAATTTCATTCGTATAATATTTACATTCAAGTTAGCAGCCCGCACAAGCTTAAAATCCAGGCAGAAAAAGTTGCAAGAAACGCTCGAATTACCCAGCCCATCAACTCAAGCCCCTACACGCAAACTCGTGCAACATACACTGAAATCGAGTTTTTCCCCAGCGGTGTGTCCCGCAAACGAGGAGGGCAGTCTGGACAACGACATAATCTCCCTGGCCGCGAGAAAAGACACGACCGTGCTCCATCCGCCGCATCGTTCTACCCCGAACTACTTTTCCATGGGCGTGTGTCTAGCCAGTCACGTGACGCCGGGAAAAGGCAGTTTTCTCGGCGGGTGACGCTGGCCAGGCTGGTGTTTCCTCGTTTTCTTGTCGCGCGGGGTCGTCGCTCGCGACATTTTTCATTAAGAAGGAACGGTCGCGTAAACGACGAAAGGAACGTGATCGGCGACTCGGTGACCACCATAAAAACATCGATAAATTCAACAGGCCGCGCGGTACGTGCACGGAATCGGTCGGACAGCGACGTAATCGAGTTCAGTTTCGATTTTCTTCCGTCCATTTACGCGATTACCTAATGCCATCGCTCCCTTCCTCTTCGTGACCGAATCGCCTCGCCGGTTCGGCCGCTTCCGCCGGTCATTTCCGCTTCGGGCACAATAGCGAGAGGCGATGGTGAATGGGGAATTTTCGCGTTCGAGTAGCGGCGCTTTTTATCGCTTGCAATTTCGAGAAGTGAGTAGATAGTCTCGATTGAGAGACGAGGGACGGGACTGAATAGGAAGGGTGATGAGTGAATGGAGGATGTTTGTGTATTTAGGGAACGTGCAAGTGTATAGAAGATGCACGTGATATGGAGAAGCATGAGAGATATTAAGGGAATGAGAATTTTGGCCGCTTGTTTATCGTGAGTGGAATATCGTGGAATTGGAGTCTCTAGACGCTTGAAATTGCGGAATAAGAGTATTCGCGACTAAACCTACCACAGCGGTCAAATTGACCGCTTTCAAATTTCTACGCAAATATTTAAACGTTATCATATCGCTTCCTGATCTGTGACTTTTCATAAAATATGCGTACAATATATTCTTCGGTATCTATTTCTAGTTTGCTTTTTTTTTTTCTAAGAAAAATTTGTAGTCTGTCCTGCCTATCACGAGCGGTCAATAAATATACAAGAAGTATCGGTAGGTTTAGTGTTAACAATATCTCTTAATATATATGTATGATATACAGGGTGGTTGGTAACTGGCGGTACAAGCGGAAAGGGGGCGATTCTACGCGAAAAAAGAAGTCGAAAATGTAGAATAAAAATTTTTCGTTCGAGGCTTTGTTTTCGAGAAAATCGACTTTGATAAACACTTCCAATGTGATCGAAGTGTTTTCCTACCTATTAACTCACTATCAGACTTTTTTATTCTATTTTTTTTATTCTATATTTTCGAGTTCTTTTTTCCACCCATGTATATGTATCTTATTATTTATAGTACAGTCTTTATAGATTATCTCAATATAATATATTTTATTTCGCGTTTAAACGATTTTATATCGCGTGTGTTCGAGATTAGGATACGGATGGAAAGCGCGTGACTATCTAGATTTTAAAGCAGACGTGACTGAATGCGTGTCGAGAATTCCTACATATTTCGGCCGGAGTATGTGGAAAATATCGTCAAATAGGAAAAGAGAGAACACGCGGCTGTTGGGATATATTGCGCGAAAAATATGTGCCTGGAATAATCCATGCAATATCTAGAATCGTCTTATTCTCGAATCCACATACCCAATTATTAACTAAATTAACCCTTGAATCGTGCACGATCTTCAGTTGCAAATCTCCAGTTGCAGTTCAGCATATGTCAACAATAACTCGTAACTACTCTTCAGACTAGTCACCGTAACGTAACTACCACGAACCTGCTCGCAAACTTCATCATCCCCTGCAACCTATCTCCATCCGAGGTACATTTTAACTGTACGACTGGCGCTGTGCTCGTTTCATGAATAAAAATTACCTCCCGTGTACCCCGCTAGAGAAAAGACGAAAGAAGATCTGAACGCGACTGCCTCGGAAACCTCAGAGCCAGGCAACCAATCGTAAAACGGAAAGGGAAGAAAAGAAGATTGAAAAACAAAGAATTGGTGGAGCGAGAGAAATGATCGAAAGGTTGATAGCTAAGGGGTGGGAACGCAAGAGGTGACAGGCCTGAATTAAGAGGGAGGAAACGGCTTGTCGAGTGTCTTGCAGGGTAGATCGAGTAATTGCCGCGGCCTAGTTTCCGGCCGGCCGAAGAAATCAATCAACCGGCGACGCTGGTGTTACGTAATTATTACGGGGGTTGCGAGAGGGTGAGAGCTCGTTGACCGGCACGCTGTTCCCCGTGATAACGCGGCCGATATTGCCCCAGCCGTAGTCGGGGTGTCTATTGAGCGAAGTGGCACAAAGCGGGCAGCGCATTTATGAAAGACGAACCGGCGTCAGCGAGATTGCGTATTTCGGCCTCGCGTGCCAACCGGTACGCTGTTTCCGGGGGCCTCGTTATTAACAACCGGGTTGCACGGATAGGTTAGGTCGCTAGTTTCACTCTATTTCGCTCCTTAACGCGATACGTTTGTCTTTACGGTCGACTGCTCCGGGCAAATCTCGCGGATTTACCTCCGTTACCGGAACATGCTCGTTACGCTCCAACAGTTACGCTTGTGAACGTCGTGCAGTTGATTCGGAGAGAGTTAGACGTTGGATGAAAGAGCAGTGAGGGAGTGGAGAAATAAGAAGATCGAAGGGGTGGTACTTGCGAAGTTCAATTTTATTTTCTATATTTTCTATATATATATGAAGAATAGTTAAGAAAGGATTATTTAACAACGGAAATTTGGTGCAATTCGTCGCGGTATGGGAAGAGATCGGGGGACAAGAGAGTTTGAATAAGAGTATTTTCGATAATTGAGATTCACTGGCTAATGCCACCATCGCTCCAGTTTAGTTATGACAGAATTTAATTGCTGCTATTTCAACGTATCGTTCTTTAACGTGTACAATGTATTTTCATTGCAGACAGACGATTGCACGTACCGATATCCGTCTTTAATACGTGCTTTGTTACAGCAAACTTTTTTATTCGAAATTTCGCAAAATGCACACGGTTCTGCGCTGTAACTGGTATAAAATCTATCAACGGTACCGTTATTACAAACTACATTACTTGAAAAACATACACGTTTAGCCCAATAAACTTAAACAGGCGCGCAGCACCTATTAAAACTACTAAAACTTTAAACGATCGCTGTCGCTAAACTAATGGACATTTTTTAATCCGCTTGCAGTTGCCAGAAAGAAGAAACCCTCCCCTGCAAAATGTGTTTCGTTTCGTTTCGATCCGATTTTCCGTTGCTGAGATATCGTCGTTTGAATAGGACCGAATGTTTCATCGCTGTCTCACTCGCACGCTCGGACCTCTCAGCCGCACCGTGTTACTGACCAATCGCAACGTCGCTAATAGCGCGCTGGTCAGTAACAGACAGCGTCTGCGTCATTCTACTATTACTACCACTAGCCGTACGCATTTCCTGGAAAAAATATAGGTCAGGCCGCTGCAGGCTGCCATTCATAATCTTATAGGCCTGCGATTAGTTACGTCTATTCTACTTTGCAATGCTGTATCTACAGAACCAATTGAGATATCGATTGAAACCAAAATGCATTATTAAGGGTAGGCTTTTCACTATCTTCTGGCTACATAGTAGTTAACAATTTCGCTGCTTGTACGTGTCTATATTTACTTTTATATGTAGCTATATGTACTTATACGCACTTTATGGCGCTACATGTTCAGAACCAGCCGAGATATCGATTTAAATCGAAATGCATGATCGAGGGTACGTTTTCGACTATTTACTGATTAGGTAATATGCAACAATTTCGTTATTTAAGCGCTAAATTGAGAACATGGGAACGCAGGAAGGGCGACGAATCATCGCGATGTAAACCAGTCCACATTTATCTCTCATAAGGAAACCATCAAATTTCGGTAAATCATGAAAACGTGTGTCAGCAGAGAATAAAGGTGTTACGTAATCAATACAGAAACTGAAGGCACGATGCTTTTAAAAATTCTGCGAGAATTGTTAAATAATTAACAGAGTCACGTAAGAATTGAAAGAGATGAAATTCGAGAAGATGGAGTATCATTTATTAGATTTACTTCTACCTTTTGTATTTAAATATAGTTCTCGTTATTTCATTTCGCGTTTAATAAACGAGAACCTGTCTACAAAACCCAACGTTCCCTCAACGAATCTTTATTTGCGCGCAGAACTTCCAAATTCTCAACAGTCCTCTCAAGACGTTAATTGATATCATTAAGAAATTCTGTGCGACGACGAATCGAAGCAAGCGAGCAAACAGAAGCCGCGCGGATCATTGTAATTAGCGTAGCCGAAAAACGTGCAGCGAGAACGGTTGCTTCGTTGGTGCGGAATCGTGAAATTAATGTCGCGATGGCTAGCGACGATTTTGAAGGAGCAGACACAATTGGCGAGCCGAGGCGCAACTGTTTATTCTATGATTCGCCTTAACAAACCTCTAAAGTTAATGAGGTCGTTCGCGAAACGCCGCGACGACGACCCGAAACGAGATTAGGGACGACGAGGGTTGGAACGTTGGAAGAGCCAGAAACGTCTTTATGCAATTTCGTCGACGTTCGCCCTTACAGTCATCGTTGCCCGTTGGCTCCATTAGCGACGGCTACGTAATAGTCACTTACAGACGAGACTAGACGACGCTGCGGTTACTTGTAATGGCCGTAGAAATTAGTATCTCACGCGAATTACGTTGTTGCCGTGGTCGCGTTAAAATTCGAGCTACGCGCCGTGTTTAGAGCCGGTTGCGTCGCTCTTCTCTCTCTGACTAATTAGATGTTTTGCATACGCGTAATCTTCTCAACCCGATTGCGAACCGGCACCTGTGCGTCACACGCAGATTTGTCTTGGTGGTTGAAAGTGGAAATTGGGGATGGAGCGGTTAGGGATGTTGCGCGGTTTTGCTTCGTCCGTCTATTATTCTGTGTATTTTAGAAATGCTGTGAATTTCGGGAAAACGCTGGCTTTCTTATTTTTCAATAACTTGACAAAGTTATCAAAATATGCATATCGACTAGTTTTAGGTAGAAATGGCGAAGATGAATTTGCGAGAGTTACGAAAGCCTCAGCTCGATTTCTATCTGTTTCGATTGAATTAAGTTTCAGTTGCTCTCGTTGAATTTTGGATTATTCGTACTCTGATCGACGCACGATCACGTTCATCGACTCTCGAATATTATAAATTTAGAATTTTGGGATAAATTTGAAACCGGAATATTGTTATTGCAAAAGATGTTGAGGGATATATTCGAGAGAACTTTCAGATACTTTTCGAGCTTCGAAAGATGTTAGTCACTTAAAGGTTTATCGCAGGCCATCCAAAAATTTGCATTTGTGTCTCAAACAATTTCGTCAAACCGCGTCGATCATCGACAGACAAACTGACGTCTCTTTAGCGCGATATTGCACTGGTTTTTCCTTCGTAAATTATAATTGCGTCAACCTCAGACAGCGTAATGATTTTCGTCTTAACAAGATAACTTCTCTGTAAAAGGAGTCGCACGACAAAGATTTGATATCAAGTTTAATGTTAATATCGCGTGTCGTTTGCTGCGTAAGTTTCATTGCACGTTAGAGAGGAGGCTCGAGACACGCGTCGCGTGAGAATAATTCTTCCGCGGCGAGGAAATTAAAGGCAGACCACAGCGGTCGGTGTTTAACGTTGTTTCATGCCTACGTTCCGTTTACCGCGTAATCGAACGCGAAGCAATTTAAGTTGTTACGATATTTCTAAGTTCTGATAACTTTATTGCCGGTGACAACTTTCTGATAGGGGGATCAGCCGGCGTGCGCGATCCAATTTATTTTGTCTGAGACGTCGATGCCATTGATCCCGGCGAAGACATTAAAAAATATGAATAATTCCAGTTTCAGTGGAAGATACCCGTATATAGTTACAGCTCTTCGCTTACTATATACGGCACAACATTTTGAACAGATTTCCTCGAGGAGACTTCTTGAAGAAATTAAGCGAATAAAATCAATCCTTTATATTCAGAAAAATATAATTCCGCACAAAGATTGTCAACAAATCTTCCAAATGAATCGTTGTTCATTTTTCCCCGAGTCCGCTTCTCAATTACGATCTTAAGCTGCCAGGAATATCGCGTTACGAAGAACAGAACGTCGCGCGAAATATCATTTCGAACGAAAGAATCAAAATGAAAATTCTCTTCAAACGAAAACATTTCGTTATCCCTCTACTCTGAGTCGGTCTAATAAATCCGAAAAGTTCTGGTCGTTATTTACCATCGACCAATAGCGTTTCGAGCCACAATCACGGACTGGATGGTACTGCGGTCGCTCTGCAACGTTTGCAGGTCGTCTTTTCGGCCGGGCCAGAAAACGTATGAAAAGGTGAAGTTTGTAATATTCGCTGAAAGCCTGATGAGCGGCTAGATGGATGATTCGAGAGGAACGGCTGGAATAACAGGCGGTGAGAAAAGGCAAGACATCGCGAAAGATAGATAGCCGGTGGAGATGAAGAAAGAGAGGAAAACGCTCGTTTTTGTGTCTATTCATTCATCTACTCGTCGATCCTCGGTCGCCATTTCTCTCCCATTTTTACCGTTGCCTGCCGTGTTGTGTGCACACGGCGAGTTCTATGCGCGCCAGGCATCTCGCTATCGCTATTGGTTAACTATAATTACGAAACAGGCGACGTCGATAAAAATCGAGGACATAAGTGTCCGTGTACGATGATGTTGACGATACGCGTCGTACGTTATTTTACGTTCAGCGCATTTCCAATGCGCTCGCGACGACTTAATGGTGTGAGAACACGGTATTAAAGCATTTTTATGGCGCGATCGACAAGCAGCTTCGGCGTATTTTCATAATGGAAATTTTTGGAAGGGGATTTTCATTTTGCGATAACAAATTTATGGGTAAGTTAAAAAGCAGGGAAATTTACAGAATACATATAATATGCAAAAATGTGTAAAATATGCAGTGGTTGAAAAAATTTCTATTTAACTAAAAATACGAATTTGCATAAATGTGAATAAATTTACTTATCCACGAGTCTTTCGTATTTTTTTTACCAGCCAAGTTCTACCAGTAGAGATAAAATTTTTATGTTATTGATATATGGTGTAGCAGTAACGGAATATGGAGGAATAATTAACACAGAGTGGTGGTTGACCGAGTGGTTTAATTTTTAACTGTTATTTTATTACATCCCAATAGACATAATGCGATACGCGTGTGTCAAATGCTGCAAGATGAATTTCCTGATACGACATGACGTATTCAATGTTCATGTGCTTTGATGTTGCAAAGTGAACTCTCTGATAGAACGCGATGCGTTGAACGATCACGCGTGTGTTTCCATGTTATAAACCGTATTGGTCTGTTTAAACTACACGATATGAGAATGAAATGGTATGTTACGACAATGAAGAATTAAAATTTCCTCCGCTGGATATCGGATATAGACAAAGAATTAAAAAATTAATAGACGAAGAAATTAGCAGACAAAAATGAAGAAATTATGCAAGATATTTACACGCTCGAAAGAATAAAATAGCAACGAAACTAAATCGAGCGTATTCGACAGACTTGTTCAAATAACCAGTTCGTCAGGTACTAGAAATTTGATGACAATTCACTCTCGCCAGTCCAATAACACAATGAAGAATGCATGGAGAATTCGGAACGAGGAAGCGGACATCCGCAGCTTTCGTCCACGTTTCTTTACACCGTCGCGTTTTCCAATTAATTTCACAGATTAAGCGTAACGAGCTGCGCATTTTTTCCAGATTCGTAAATTGGAGAACGCTGGCGACCGTTCGCCACACGGCGCATAACGCCGTTTGTTCGTTTTTCTGGTGCACGTTGGGAAACAAAGGAGCTAAATGTAACTCGACAACAAAAGCTCGTTTATCGTGACCAGTTTACGAAACTAGTACGACGATGACGTAGAGTCGATATCGAAAAAATGGTCACGATATTTTATTAACATGGTGGCACGAGCGAGAAGCATTAAAAGTGGATCGAGCAACGATGTCAAACCGATAGAAACCAGCGTTAAATCGACATCGAGGCGCACGACTCGAAACGAGCCAAGCATCGTGTTTTGATCGTTGTTTGGTCGTTGCCAGTTTTGTTACCCTTTTCCATAGTGCAGTTGCGGTTTTATTGCTAGAAAGTTCCAACGAAGAGAGCCGATCCTTTTGTCTCGGTACGATTCAATCTGACAGTACCAGTGGATTTAAACTTATATAATTTGTCCTCGTAAATGCCCGATTTTATTTCTCTGCAGCGTCACGAAAGTATTCGAACAGTTACCGTACACAATTTTTACGTTTCTACCTATTGTTCGAAAAATATTTCGCTCCGAAATGGCCCAGCCACGGATGGCGAATCGAGTGCTTCGCTGACAATTATCGAGCTTCTCAAAAGCCAAACTGAACGGAAGCCGCTGTACTTTTTGTCGATTTCTTAGTTTCAGTACGTAAGTAGGCGAATTATATTTATTTCATAAATTTATCCATCGCAACGGGACGTCGTCGATAAAACAAGGATAAATGTTAAGGTAAATTTAAAAGACCGTGTCTGTAACATCGTCATTTTCTGCGCTTTTCGAATTACCAACATAAAACAAGAAGCAATATCTCATAAACATTATATCCGATGTTAAGAAGATTTATAACAAAAATTATAACCTCCACTTGACGATCATCGCGAGTAAGCAGAATATTCGTGCGATTTTTTAATAGCTAATAACAATTTTCTGCTCTACTCCGACATGATTTCCTCTCATCCGCATAGTTCAAATTTGGAAACCGCGAAAAACGGAAATCAGTGTAACCGCACACCACAGAACCACTGCCACGCAATTGTAAAGCCGCCGCTTTCCGTTTGCTCCCTGCCTTTGATTAAGATTTCGCGACACCCTTGGCAATAGCGACGCACACCGACAACTTCATGAAACTTAGGCAGCAAACTACAAGGTAGTTTATATGATTGATCGTCCCAGTTCAATCTCGAATACCTTCGCATGATAATTACCGCCGTGTGCCACCCGAAAGGGAGTTATTCGATCGTTTAACTGTTCCACGGCGATTAGCTTTCGCCGTGGTGAATTCGAGACACGACTCCGATTGCGTTATTCCCTAGATTAACGCTGAACGTTGCGGCACGTATACACATGTGGCAGCTGGAAATCGCTGTTGAATGGAATGGCGTTGAAATTGTTGTGGGATTTTCGGTTATTTATTAATTTGGTTGTGGAAGTCAGAGAATACATAGACTTATTCCATTGTTAGATTATTAGACATATATCGGGATATAAATTTGCTTGGAGCATTCAGGATACTTGGAATATTTAGAGTATCTTTTCGTGTCTTTCATATTACGTTGTTCATATTGTGTTGCTATTTATTATTTAGAGCGATATTTGCGGCATTTACGTCGGTTGGAATTAACCGACCACGGTGTTAGAAAATTATTTATTCACTCGACCACTGGATTATTAGTTAGAGTTGAGTGGTATTAAATTAGGTATGCAAGTATCAGGATACGGATTAGCTCTTTCCATCAAGAAGATTTTCTATATTTGTCGTAAGAATGAATCGCAAAGTATAATGGCAGAGGCGCTATTCATAGCTATTTTAGAATCTTTCCGCAAGTTTTTTTTTTTTTATTGAAAAATTTAAGAAATTTCTAGAAGGTTCTCGCAAGCTTGGGATTATGAAAAAATTCAGTTCGGAAAAAACGTAAATTTTGCCCACAAATTGTTAAAGAAGTAACTTCCTCTCTTTTCAGTTAAATTCGAACCTTCTAGCGATATAATTTATCCCGTCATTAATTATTATGGACAAAGCGGCGGAAGCTGGACGAGGTAAACTGTTGCTTACGTCGCAAATATTCGTCGACCCGTATTATACCCAGGCATCGAGGTCAGAGATAAACAGCGGCAGGATTAAGAATTGCTCAGTGGGGACGGAAAAACGTGTCGTTGCCAGCGGCAGTCTGGCTCAATTTTGTGTTTCTGCCTCGTCGAGTGTACGCAATTAGTCGCGAATTATCAAACGTACTCTTGCCACCACTCTCTAGCTTTTGATAAAATTAATTCGTTCTTATCGAGTGAACTCGCTTGAGAATCAGAGATTGGAATTCCGGCTCTGAACGCGTTAGCGTGACTTTAATACCAAATCGGCAATGCGTGTTTGTACGTACTTGCAGTTTCACTCGAGGGTCTTAGGAGGGGAAAAGGTGGCAGCGGCGATAAAATCTTTAATTTCAGGAAACCGTGGAAGTGAAGCTTTAATAGAAAAACCTGTATACCTAGGAATATTAAAACACATTAGGTACTATTAGTGCTCGCAAAGACTCGGAAAATTTATAACAAAATATAGTAGATACACGTGGCTCTAGATACGTATTATTCGTCTCTTGGCAAGAAATGTGCCCTTATTTCGGGAAATTCGGGGAAAAAGATTCAGAAATGAAACTTCCTGGTTATCCTGCTTAGTTACGGAGTAAATATCGAAAAATAAATATTTTCTGGCTGCGTGCTTTAAATATCTTATCGCAAATATCATACGTGCGAATGCGCTAAATACAACTTAAAAATCTCCAAAGGAATAAGTAGCTACTTAAAAATAAAAATGAAGATTCGAAGGAAAGAAATACGGGGATGAAATTTCGCCTGAAACGTGACCAACTCTGAATAATAATAATATAATAATAATTAATATTAATAATATTATATAATAATAATAATAATAATAACTGAATAATTTCAAAACGGAAGTTATCGGGAAGAGGCACGTCAAACTCGTTTGTCGACTCCTATAAAATACGCATAATAAACTAGTCATCTACAAATCATTCGTCCGGCTTCTCTTTCCGAAATATCCGTCGAATCGAACGAATGGAGTTTCTGCATGTGGATGTAAGATCCGCGACGAACGCAACAGTAAATTTTGCAGCAGCCACGGAGTTCGGCCGGAAGCTACGGTTTCGCGATGGTTCATTCGGCTCGGATCGTGCCTTCGCCAACATTATCGTGAATACACAAATTCCCTAGTAATCCGCGAACGCGTCGCGGCTACCCGCCGAAATCTCTGATATATATACCGATTTGAAATCCCTCGGTGAGAAATTTCATAGTTTTCCGATATTTCCCGATCAACGACCGCATCGATGCGAAGGAATGCTTGAAAATACGCCACTAAAAGGCCGTTAGTTTGCCGCTGAATTTTGTCGAATGCGTGCTTTGCATATATACCGCATATTTACCGTATCCACTTCCGAAAGATTTCTCGCGATCGTTCTTCCAATTCGATAGCCTCAACGACGTTCAGAAATTCGAATCTCGATTGCTACACGGGACGTTCCAGTAAGCCGTGTAGCTTCACTGGTGTACAGGACGTGTACTGGCAGGCACGAGGCGATTCCTTATGGGAAGATAAGAAGAACACATGGAATACAATTTTCTCATGCGACGCGGCGGTTTCGGCGAAAATCGACCGAAAATTAATCAAGTTGAACGCGGCTAATTTCGGATTGGCAGGGAGCAAACGATCGATAGGACGTTGCTCTATACGTGAAAAGAAGTCGAAGATGTGGAATAAATTTTGTTCGCAAGACGCTTTGTCTTCGAGACAATTACATTTGAAAATGTGTCGGTTTATAAATGGACGTTCGAACTTTATCTTTTTGAAAATGGACTCTCGATCAGAGAAATTTTATCCCATTCTTTTGTCTTATTTTCGCACGTAAAATAACCTCCTGTTCGATACTTATTCGTACCACAGTGGGTAATTAGCCAAGTACAAGTATACTCGACAAATCGTCGAACTCGATTTTCATGAAAATGAAACGTCGTATGAAAAGTATTTACCCTATAATTTCTTTCTATTTTCTTCTTTTTTCATAAGGAATCACCTCATGCTCACTTGTAAATGCTATTCTGCCGCACTCGGAATATGTCGTTCCATGGATCTTGGTTCGTTCGTTTTCGAGATACCTAATTGTTCGTTACTTTACTCAAAAGTTATCGGACTTGACTCCTTTGAATTTCCTTTCCCGGTTCCACGAAGACCACGGGGAAAGAACATGGTAAGCTACGCTTTTCAGGAGGGTTTTTACGATCTTCTAAGGGAGAAATTAAAAATTCGATAAGTTGTCAATTATTTTTACACTAAAACACGATAAACCACATTTTTCGGGGAAGTTTTTAGGGCTTTTAGGGGAACGATTTAAAATTCAGTTCGGTATCAATTATTTCTGGACTGACACGTGATAAGCTACGCTCTTCGAACAGGTTTTTAGGTCCTTCTAGAAGAGCAATTTAAAATTCAGTACCTTGTCTATCATTTTTGCATTAGCAACACCGCGTTTTTATCAAGCTTCTGGATTAAGTTTTCAAAAACGTAGCGATAAAGTTATTCGGTTCCCTTCTGGGGTAACCTATATAACGTTTCTCTTGGTATTCTTGCTCCGCCTATCGTTCCATGCGTAAGACGGTCGTGATGAATGAGACCGAGTTCGCTTTTCTTCCTATCGGCGCGGATAGCGCAGCGAGTGTCTGCACACGAACGCGATTTTCCACGGGCAAAATATCCGATTGGTCGTGGCTCGATGCACGCGGATACATTATTGCTTGCAAGTCGGGGACTGAGTACTTTTGCTACGTATATTGTACATGTTATATTGGAAAATAGGAGCGTTCCATTTTCGTGATTTTTCGAAGAATTGGTGGATGTGTAAGTAGTTGCTGTTACGTCGGAGACGACTGTAGCGATGGAATATTTGGAGGATGCAAGCAATAAATAGGAATAAGGAGATCGATATTTGCTTGCAATATCAGATTCGAATATTTCGGAGTGTAAGAAAATTTTCAAATTTACTTTCTCCGTACGAAATTATTCACAGACGAATAGCAACGGCAGAGACGCGATGTCTATTCCCTATATAATCCGTATATTTGCAGAAGTACCACACTTCGTAATATGATAGGACTGGTAGCATTGCGCCTGAATAACTTCGAAATACCACGATGAAAAATTCTTTCATATGAAAGCAGCGTGGTTTCGAGACAGGAATTTCACGTACTTGAATATTGTCCTAAATACTGGCCGGTCGAATTAATTAAAAAGCAAGAACGAAGGAATTTCGCTGTTATTATATTTTTCTTCAGTTACAACTCCCTTTAAAACTCCACGAGTTTTCATTACCGAATTCCTATCTTGACAAGAGAAATTTCACCAAACGATGCAAACGGAATATCTCGTCGTGCTATTAAATTTGATTCTCTGCCAAAGCAGAGGATTGTCTCCGGCCGGAAATCTCGAGCTCTCCAAAAGAAATCGCTCGAAGACGAACAAAAATCATATACGCTTAATCCAATGATAGGACTTTGGTTAGCCCGAGGAAAACACGGAAATACTTTTAGGGACTCGACCACGATCACGTTCGCGTAAACCTCTTACCAGTAACGAGCAGTAAGTAAACCCGAAAGCCTGGCCGAACAATACGAACGAACCCTCGCGACAACCCTTCGATCGTTGCCCACGAGTACTGAGTACTGACCGAGCCACACGAAACTCATGGTTTCCAACGAACGATGTACCTTCGATCGAGCTACCAGTGTACGGGGCCAACCACCAGCTCGTCCTCTATTATCGTGGACAGTAATCCGACGTAGTTCGATCTCCATCTTCGTGCGTCCATTTTCCATCGGTTCTTCCAGCGGCGGCGAGAAGATACTTTGGACAGCGTGTCAGCTGTACGCTCGAACTTGTACGTTCGAGGCCTCGTTGCTTTTGCGCGCGGTAAAGACAAGTCAGAGGTAACAGAGGTAAGATGGTACTTCTAACGAGGTAACCTCGTGAGAAGGTGAGCTTGGAGGTTAAAAGAAAGAAAAACGAAGATGACGTTGGAGGGAGATAACGTTGGAGTTACGCGGAATAAGCTCGAGATCCACCCGATGGAATTATTATTTTCCAAAAAGCTACGCAGCACAGCTGACTCCCTCTTTTGGCTGCTTTCTTTGCAAACTTCTTCCAAGGCGTTCTCGTTTATGTTTGCCAGAGGTCCAAGGCAAGAGGACAATTTCTCCGTTACGTGGGACACCGAGAGTCTTCGACTGCGACATTTTTCCTTGAAAAATCGGCTTTGTGCATTGCTACCGTCCTGCTCGCACGATCGACGTCGATAATATGCGACTCGAGGAGCGAACGTTTCCTGAAGTCTTGCTAACACTGCCTAAGGACAGGATATGTAGAGATGCAGAGCACGATTTGCCGCGGCACAGCAACACGTGCCTACTGATCACGCTTGTCTTTCGGATAACGTGGCTCAGAAGATCGCCTTTGTCCACGTTCCGCGTTGCGCATCCGCGGTCGCAAAGGACGTGATGGGATTACAGAAATGGGGTGGTCTCGGCGAGAAACCGGGCGTCTACAGGTTGTTGGTTTCCCGCGAGGCTCGTTCTACCCGTTGGCCGAAATTAATTCGTTACTTCCTGATCAAGGGGGGAAAAGGTTCGTAAACAGGTCGATGACTTCGTTGCCTGTTCTTTAATAGACTCGTTATTCGGCTCGGTGCGTGGAACGATCGAACGATGATGAATCGACCGCAATATGGTTCTAGACAGGGGTGAGTCGGCTGGTATTGGATCGTAGGGAAGGCTCGCGTGGAAATTGAGGAGAATTTAAAGGCAACATGGTTCTGTGGAATTAACATCTTATTTTAATAGGAAATTTCATAGAATCAATATGCTGTTTTAATAGAAAATTTCAACGGATTGGTATCTCGTTTTAATTGGAAATTCGAGGAATTAAATTTCGAAGAATTAAAATCCTATTTTAGCGGAAAATCGAGCAGCTTTCTGAGAAGAAGCTTACGGACCATGTAGCTATTTTCCGATTAAACAATTGCGTTGCTACGGTGGCTGCAAAATTATTTGCGTACCATTTTATTTATTAAATTATCCGCACAATTAATTAGATTCGTTAGAAAAATTTCATACCATAAAAGTGAAATATAGAGTATGATAAAAGAAGAAAAGAAAACGTTTGCAATAATATATGAACGATATATGATTCATTTCTTTCTGTCGTCTACCGTGTCGTTTTATTTTTTCAACAGGCTATTCGTGTTCTTCGAGAATTTGAATATGAGGATTGATGATGGTTTCTTTCGGGCATCGATATGTTCGATTATTAAGGCATCTGCCGTGCCATATAACGCTGATCGATCGGTAAAAGAAGACTGTCCATAATTTGATAAATAAATTGCGATCCATCACGGTGGTAACGACATACTTCGCCACACGAGTAGCCAACTTACTCCTACGTTCTTTCATCCTAGAGTCAATCATTTGGTTTTATACCTTCTCCCCCGACCGTACCTCGTATTTCACGATATAAAAATACCGAGAAAAGATTTCAATCTAAGAACATTCTTCGCAAATTACTTTCACCGTCGAATTACTCACTTTATTGCAGTTCTTAATCCTCGTTCGCCGCAATACTTTCCCTTTGTACCGTAAAAACCAGCCTTGCGGCAAACTGAAAGATTTCAATCTAAGAATACTCTTGAAATTGATTTATTTTCCACAAAGCGTCCGGCTAGTATATTTCTATTCCCATTTCCAACGATTAATATTCATCGTTCTTCAACCATAAGAATTATTCGTTTATTAAGATCCTAAATATATTAATTGAATTATATTCCAAATAAACTTTCCTCGAATTCAGCAGAGAGTTGAACTTGCTCGAACTAAGAATTATATATTTTTAATTGATTTCTTTCGAACGAAGTTTTTACATTTTTCATCCCCATCTGCAGGAACAACCTTCGTCTTTCAGTAACTTTATCATCCCTGTAAATTCCTTTGCAGATAAAATATTTCATTGGAAGAATATTTCTTGCAATTGGTTTGCTTCGTATTTTTCCGCATTTACGGTAATAATCTTCATCTTGCCGCAGTTGAGAAGCTCTTCGGATTATGGACTTTTCTCCAGATATCCTCTTCTTCCGATTATCGCAATTTTATGATCTACGAACTTTATCATATATGTCTCTAAATTATCAATGTTGTATTGCAATAATTCACCGACGTACGAAAGAGTTAAATGGAGAAAGGGCGTTTCTCGAGAAACGTCTTTCTTCCATTTAATATCTCCACACGAACGACATTCTTAGAGACGTTTTAACTTTCACGAAACGTCAACAGAGAATTTTTATCAATCTTCATATTAATACCTCTGAGTAAACGTTTATTTCTTTAAGTCTATCTCCTGTATCTTTAGTAATAATCAACAACTTCGAGGCGTAATGCGTTGCGAGTTCAGAATTAATTAATTTTTTATGATATACATATTTCATACACGCGTATATGTTATATACATATTTAATTTAATTAATTTTGTCCACGTGAGTTATAGATGTCTGTGTGAATAGAATTAACGTGTAAAATTACAAGAAATTATTGAAATTTAAATTTTCAATTATAATTTAAAATATTTCTCTTGATATTAAAGTACGCTAAAAACGTAATCTTCATCTCGTACTCGATATCTCAGCCTTCGGTATAAAAACTCTTACATCTGATTCTTTTTTACTTTACATCTACTTAAATGCGCCTTTAATAAGATATCGTACGCGTGCAATTGATTTTAATCCACGTAGTAATGTACCGAGAAATCGCTTTTTACTAGAAGTAACAAACGCATCATTTTTGGTATCGCTTTAACATATATCAAGAACGAAGTTTACGTGCTACTGATTTTATAGGCGTCTCGTCAATATCGCGATCTCACAAACGAAGGAGGTTTCAACCTTGAAAATCTCGAAACTTTTCATTTTAGCAGACACGCCCTTACTGCAGGTAATTCCTCGATTACAAAACGCAGCTCGCTTGTTAACGCTGCAAATATTTTAACGAGATATTCCAAGAAATCGTATATATTGCACGCAAGTTTTTCTCGAACAGGAAGAAGCGGTTACTCCCTCGATACAAAGAGCGGCGTGGCATTGCGGCGATTAAATTTGTCGCAGCCGCGCTGGGAATACGCCACTCCCTTAATGGAAAGATTACTCGAGATTTTCTTAAGACGCCGCCACCGCGACGCCAGTGGACTTCCGCGTTCCGTTTAATGCGGTTCCAAGACTACTTTGTCTAATTAGCCTTCAACGTCCAGAGATCCGATGTTTCCTTATTCCATAAGTTGTCATGTAATTGAACCGCTGCTGTTCTTCACGAAGCATTATAAATAAAACTTGGCCAACCGCCGAGGGAATGTCTCCGCCGTTAATAGGACAGACAAGAGTACTTTGACCGAACTACGACCACCGTTTATAATTTTCAATTAAGGAGACAATTAAAACTGTCTTGCGAAGTGAATCAGGCAATCGTACATCGGATATGTCCCCGATGGTTTCTCGCTTGGTGAACAGTTTGTGATAATCGGATCGATATCTTCGTGAAGTTTGAAGCTTGTACGAGAGTCGCGCGAAGACAGGCGATTTTATGCGAAAGATATTAACACGAGAAGAATAATTTCCTTTTTTCTGACTATAATTTATGAAATATAACTGCTACAATTATTTGATACTTCGAAAGTAAAACCTCATAGCTGTACGGTACATCTGACCACATTTGTACAGCAACAACCAGGATCGATAACAATATACTGTCGTAAATAAATTTGCAATAAGATTGTGCCGATACAGCCCTCCAGGCGACATGAACAGAATCGATTCCACCACATAAAAACACCGCTTTTCAGCAGGAACCATCTAACCGCATCGTAGAAACCTGGCATGTACGTTGCATCGAGACCGTTCGAAAAACGAGGGAAAAATTCGTCTCCGCTCGGAGTCTCGTTTATTCCTTATGAATTTTAACAAGACCGTTTCCGCGCGCTCGCCGATATACCTTGGAATATTTAGAAAGCAGGGCGAGCGAGGTGCAAACGATAACCGGCTCCACTTGCGATTTTTACAGTGGCGGGCCGAGTGGGTTTTCCTTGAATTCGAAAGCCGCGAATTCGGGACCTAACGAATCGCGCCAGTGGACCATTTCCCCTGTTTTAATAATTCATCGACTGCCGGATAATCCGAACGATCGGCCCGACTAATGGCTGGAATACGTAATTACGATCCTTGGCGCCGTTCCTTCGCCGTAATTCCACCGCCACGATCCTTTGCGCATCGCTCTTCGAAGCTCGCCTCGTAATCAGAATTGTTTGGAACTAGATATCCCAAAGTTGTAATGTAAACTTGTAAAACCTCACTTGCGATTATTGTTATTTTGCAAGGCTTGGATATTGACACTTCGTCGTTATGGTCGAGTTGAGCATAGTGGATGGAATTGGGATATTTAATATTCGAATACCTTTTCATTTTCTTTATTATTGCATATCCTCGTGCTTCGCGCGAGCAGTTCGTTGTGAAATCTGAATGCGTATCTCGCGGCAGTCTGTTTGAGTAATATTTGTCACCTTTAATGAAAAACCGACTCGCATTAATTGGCTTCGGAGCTGTGCAAATGTAACCGCCAGACACATATAAATACAAAGTTCTAAGCTTGTAAGGCGCGGAAGCTCTTAAAATCCAGAAGTCCAACGGTTCAAAGTGCGATAATGTTCGAAAGTTGTTCGAGGTCCTAAAGACCAGAAAGTCGAAATAGTTGCTACGTCCAAAGTACTTTAAGTATTTACGTAGAACTTCATTCATCTGAACTTTTCCGGGAACGAACGATTTACATAATTGGAGTTCACATAATGAGATACGAGTTCACCAAATTTTGCTTACTAACTGCTATTTTTCGTTCGCATAATAGGAGCTCATGAGCAGATTAATGAATTCAACCGGCAAAAGTTCAGTCGATCGGACGTTAACTAAAATTTCGTCCCAACAAAAGCTCAGATAAGCGGAGTTCTGGTGGTCCTAGAGCAGCGAACGATCCGATAAAACGTGTCTTATTTTCAAGTATAGTTTATTTTTATTCTTGAAATTTCACTCGTTCGCTAAATGCTTATTTGGCCCTAAAAATCGTACGAGAGCCTTAATACTAATTGTCTCAGGATCGAATGCACGTTCGATGCAGGTTCGATCGGTGGATGTATCGTTAGTCTGCGCTCCAACGATATTTCCAATCGATTATCGAAGGTTGAAATTGGAAAGGTCCTGTGGGAATCGACAGAATTGGTTACACGTGGACCGCACGAGAGCTTTGGGAATTTTTCGATCGAAAATCGCTGCATTTTACTGGCGCGCAATTTTTAAAGTAAGTAGTTTTTGAGGCTTTCGTATGTTTTAAATTTCGATTCAGGGATTGAACCGTCGGGGGACTGAAAATATTCGTTGATCTTTTAGTGGAAATTAAATTTCAAACGAACGGTGGAGAGAGAGAGAGAGAGAGAGAGAGAGAGAGAGAGAGAGGCATAAATGAAAAATTCGGAATGGCAACTAGATTATTCTTATTTAATTTTTCGAATGAAAGGGGTTAATTAAATATACCATTTTTATATAAGGTATCCTGCAATTGGTAATATAAATGCGAGAAATGAATCGGAAATGTGGAATAAAATTTGTTCACAGGAGAGTTTGCGTCAGGGAAGATTGGCTTTGAATATATGGTTGACAACTTTTGGATTTGTCGGTAGCATAATTGAATTTAAACTGAGCGCAAAAGAAAATAATTATTGAGATTCTGTAGACGTTGCATTACTGCAAACTACAACTGCAATTTTAAACAAGCTCGACGTTCGGTTTCACGTAAATTACATTCTAAACAAATAACATTGTACTTATTTAACTGTCAAGTTAACTGTCCTAATAGTTTTTGATTTTCACGAGATACATTGAAACGATTGAAGCTTCCCATACTTTTCAACTTTCAAGCAAAAGTATGTTACACAAATTGTTACTAACTAACAATGACAAGGAGAAACAAGGCGGCAGAAATAAACATAAAATGTCAGCTTTCTGAAATATATTAAATTGACGGACGGTACGTTTTACCTTTGAAGGATAACAATTTTAATAGTAATAGAACTCGAAAATACTAATAATGGAATTTGAAGAGCTGATAAGAGAATTTAAACGTATCACTCATGATTACAGAGTAAATAATAAATATTCGATGAGCGATACTCGTTATACGTCATGGCGCGATAAAAATTGTATTTCCTCCGTTTGAATTATTCGTGGAACAAGCTGCGGGTGCATCGGCAACCACGAGAACGAAATCAATTCTACGGGATGCCGATGGAAATTTTATTTCTAGTACACGTTTCTCTCGCGGAGATCGTCAGGCTTCTATAAACGATATCCTTATGAATATTCGCACGGTCCATAACGCTTTCCAACCGCGTCGCCGTTCCATCTGACTCCCCTTATTCGACTGTTTCTTAATAAATTTTCATGCGGACAAGGCCTAGCGATATCTGTCAATTACTGCTCGCCATGAATATTCAGAATAGCTCGCAAAACACATCGTTTCTTTCATCCCTGGTTCTACGAGGACACGTGTACTCGCAAAACCAGAGATTCTTTGCCTCTGGGCTGTTTTAATTGGAGCTCGAACACGCAAACGATTCGTTAAAACTTCTCCTTTGGAGGTTATGTTGTCCGAGGGGAATGTTTTACGAAGTAATTGAATGGAAAACGATGAATATACTCGTGACATGTTGACATTAGCGTTAATCGAATCAAATGGAACAGGCTGGAACGTGGTGTTGATGAAAAAGGAATACTTTGGTTCTTGTTCGTTTCGTTACGCAGGTTAGGTCGTTCCGGCGGAATGTTTTACGAATTAATTGAATTAAAAACGAGGAATGTAACTCGTGATGTGCTATTATCGGCGTCAATTAAATCAAGTAGAACAAGGAGAAACTGCATGGAAGAGGATGCTGATTTTTAGAGAGAATGCTTTGCTTTTTGTTCGATAAAATTTGCTTCGGAGGTTACGTTGCTGCAAGAGGAATGTTTCACGAAGTAATTGAATGAAAACGATAAATATACTCTTTTTTTTTCCTTAGTGTCAACTGAACCAGGAGAGAAAAGTTAGAGCAGGGTGTTGATTTTTAAAGAAAATAGTTTGGATTCCATTCGTTAAAGTTTACTTTGCAGGTTACGTTGTTGGAAGAATGTGTCACGAAGTAATTGAATGGAAAAGTGTACTCATCAAATATTATTGCTGCTAATTAAGACTAACACTACCAAACCAATCAAAACGACTGGTATCAGTTATTTCGTTTTTGCACTTTCCAAGAACGTGCAAGCATATTTGATAGTATTAATATTTACTTTTACCGAAACAAGAACATAATTTCATATAATTTAATTGTTTCCTTCGTGCTGATTGAATTCTAAGTAGCCACGTATAACAAAAGCCGAAAGGGTAGCCGATTTTCAATGAAAATTGTGCCCATTTTGACCACTATTATTCATGAAATTTGAAGGAAAATTTTGCGTTTAATAGCGGTTTAATGAGCAATAGTTAATACGCTTAAATTCTTAGACAGAAAAACTTCGGTTCTTCGGTAAGTCTTACTTAGTCGATCTTTCGTTCTTATTCTTTGGGATTTACGATCTTCGACTGAAACTTAAATCTTCTTCTTTTTTTTATATAAGTTAGCTTCGATTTTAAGAATTCAGGCTAGAAAGGAGTAGAAAAAACGTAAGAGAATTAAGTTAAACAATTAAAAAATTCTACGGTAAATCGCGCTGGCGTGTTTATCTTGCGTACTATATTTCCATAACATTTTTCGTTTAATTATCTTTTTCTCTTTGCTTCCTGTCTGGCAGCTGCTTCGACGAGTTACGCGAAACAACGATGATTAAATTAAAAAGTCGCGGGAACAAGTTTTACAAGCCGTCATTCTACAGGCATCGTAGAAGCTTAGAAATTAAGGGAACAATGTTCTCGAGATTTTCATCATGTTCTTTGACCAGCGAAACACGTTGAATTCCATAGTGCAAAATATTCCACTCGCAAAGATATTTTCTCTCAATTATTATTTATTAGCTCTTTCAGCTTACCTTCCATTCTTCGTTTTGAATACAATACTTCTGCAAGACGTAGTGTTCGTTAAAATAAAATTTCTAGTCGCCATCGGAAACTCCTAATTCTTCACGCACGCGCGCATTCTACCGCAGAAACGTAGCGATTTCAGCTTCCTCCGATGCAAATCGCATTAACAGCAAACGTTAACTATCATTTTCGACGTTTTAAACGCTCAAGAAATTCATAAGCGCCAGACGGTATTCGGATTGCAGGAAACTAACACGCCTACACTTCGGTTTCGAAAGATACGAAGCACGAACGTTCATGAATTTTCACGGGTTCATATTTCGAAGCGTCGCGTCGATTAACGTCACGACGTTTCACGGGCGGCCGCGTGACTAATTCGATTCCATGGGAGTCGAGTTCGTGGTGTCTCGTGCGAGTTGCCCGGCGTCGCGGCGACACCGAAAACCCCGGTGTCCGTGTCTCATCGGGACGCGGTCGCTTTTCGCGCGCGGAAACTGATAAACCGCGTTAGCGAGCGAACAGACTCGCCTATTCCCGACAGTACGTCGCTATAAAACCACTTTACCGTGTCCTCGTTATCTCACCGAACCGGTAATATATCTTTTATCCCCTGTCATTCCGTTATTTATACACACTGTTCACTTTTTGTTAGACGGTAGGTTGTTGCTTGCGTCGTTTCGACAAGCTATGCTAATGTTTTCCGTCGTATCGTAAAAAGCTACACTGTTCGAATAAATTTTTGAACGATACCGTATAGCGATTTTTAAGTAGAAAAAAATAAAAATTGTACATTTCTTGCGTTTTGTACGCGAAAATTGAAATTAAACTATAATCAGAGTCGAAGCACTCACTTACAGAAGAAAAAACGAATTCCTTTTTGTCGATTACCTGATTTTAATGAAACCGTATGATCAGATGGGAGAATGTTTTATGAGACCCAGAGGTGTAATTATTTTTTAATGTCTTCAATATCGTAACACTGAGACGAGCAATATTTTTTAAATTTCCAAGGAGACGGCAAGTCACGTGTTTCGTTTCGAAATCGATGAAAGAGAAAAAAACCTTCAGGCAGGTGAATTTGAATCAGGAAAACATTTATGATTTCTGATATTAAACCGTATCGAATCTATATATAAATATTTTTGAAATATTTAAAACATTTTTAAAATAAATCCGCACATTTTCGGGAAATCAATTTAAAAATAGCAGTGAATTCGTATCACTTTTTATACGTATATATAATATTTATGGTAATATGTGTTTCGCGTATTTCATATATGTGTATTTGATATAAATCTTTTACATTTGAAATTTGTATATATTTCTTGTTAGAAAAGTATAATAGAAAGAAAGCAAAGACTTGCGTAAACGTCGTTTACGAATGGCGTTGGCTTACAGTTCTAATGATGTTTCATTCACTGGACATGATATTTCGATAATTGGCCAATTATGTTACAGCGGAAACATTCTGATTAAAGTGTAGTGAGAGATCCGATTCGACGAAGTTAATAAAGTTTCATGTTAAACACCTATCAAATACCAGTTAAATTGGAATCATAATATTCACTTATTTGACGTATTAATCATTAAATATAACACGTTACACGATACAGTTTAATTTCGCAAATTAATTTACTTGTGTAAAATACACTCTCACAAAGTGCAAAAGATGTACTATCGTATAGTGTAAAGCGAACAAATTTTAAGCTGACATTTTTCGATAAATATTTTCGACTCGACTCAGGTTATTAATTTGTCTGATTGACAAATAAAAGAAATATATGTATTTTGTAAAATAAATGAACCCTCCGATCGAGAGAAAATCTGCCATTTAAAACAGAAAGTTCGTGCAAATAAGTACATCCGAGGCACGAATCACGAATGCAAACAGCATCTTGCGTTTCATTTGTGTACTTTTACATAGAGAGATCTGCGAGTTATAAATCGCGTAATTTCTAAACGTAATTCGAAAACGTGGAAACGCGATGCGGCGGTCGATCTCTTTCGTACTTCGATTCTGTCCGATGATCTTGTGACTACTCATCCAAATTGGACCACTTGCGGCAATTATCAGATTTACCTAATCCTAACGATCCGCGTCAATCGACTTTCGTTAATTTAAAGATTAATCCAGGGACTTGCGTTAATTTAAAAAACGACTGGAAACTATATCAGCTTGTTGAAAAAAAGCAAACTTACGAGAAACAAAATAGATAGCTCGGAAAAGCTTTAACGAAGCTACCTTTCACCTGAAAGCGAATGATCGCGATGATAAAAGAGTGCGTCGACGTTCGAACGTACCAGTTCCACGGTATACAGTGGCGATCGTTTTCGAAATGTGAAACGCGGCGAGCAATTAAAACTTTCCACGGTGTCAGACTCGCTGGCAACACAACAGATTTCATCTTTCGGAAGCGCGCACCGACGCAGCCTTGATGTAGTTCCGATGAAAACGCCCTAGAAACGACATGCTTCCTTCGACGAGAGCTCTATAAGCTGGCGTTCATTGCTTTGCAGCTGACTGCGAAACACCGGTCGGAATTTCTACCGCGGGACGCGTCTCTGAAATGTTTGAAGGGAATTCTGGAGGAAAGAGACGCGTGGCTTGCATTTAGCTCGATTATTCGTACTCGCGATCGATGCGATACACGTTTATTTCCTTCGTCGAGATTCCAGCCAAGCGATAAGTTACAAATTATACGATGCAATAAATATATCGTACAAAGTATTTTAGTAGATGTTGAAGAAGTTCGGTAATTTCCAGGTTAGATAATCCTTCGTTTTTTTTTAATTCCGTCGCATCGATTGCAGTCAATTCTCGCACAGAATTGCGAGTGATATAAGTTTCGGACAATAAAAGGATTTGTTTCTGAACGAGATAAGAGGTGACGGATCGTTTTTCGTTAGATAATCGACACGCAGTAGAAGAGGATCGTTGCTAGTTAAACGAGTAACACGAGACTGTATCTGATCCGCTAAGTGGAACAGGAACGTCGTTGATCAGACACACTGACGTTCTTAGAGATTTTCGCAGAAAGCCTCAAACTCGTAATATCGCCTACTTCAAATTAAAACATCCATAGTCAATTATAATTCATAATTTATAATTCTAACAATAAACGATTCATAAACACACGACTTGCAACACAATCTTCGTTAAATATATCAAATATATTTGTAAACGGTTAACTTGCTTGTACGCTTATACTTATACTCTTAAAAACCAACATCTGCAACGATGGAACTCGTCCCAGTTTTCACCCAAATCTGCTCAAACCCGTCTAAACCCACGCAAACCATTACACGTTTCCCATAGAAACGGTGGAAACGAATAATCAACCTTCTAACTTCTTTCGAATGAAAGGCCAAGGGATGTTCCTCGGCATTGTCTCCTGAGATCCTCCTGCAATCGAGCTATTCGCAACAAAAGCATCGTTTCAAAGCGTCATTCTAAAGGACCCGCAGCTTGGAGCTTGGAGAATTCGGATTAGCGCAGCAGGAATTCCGGAAAGCGCGGGGACGTTCCGGTGTGCGGTGCCCATCGTGTGTAAGGTGGACGTTTGCGTGTTCTAAAACTTGCAATACATCCGACAGGTATTGCGGGTTGCCGGAAACGTGCCATTCGGAAATTCGAATGGAGATCGATATTTGCTCGTAGAAAAGGAAACAACAGGATCCGCTGTCGATTCTTTGGGCTACTTAAGATTAAACGGAGACTATTTGTGCGATTTTATAATTTCGCAAATACAGTGCAGGAAATGTACGAGTCCAGGCAAAGACTTTTGTCTCGCTCAATGAGTATTACAAGCAGTACCATACTTTGAAAAGTTTATACATCCCTGCACGTCACGTGTATCTTTGTAACTTTAAATTCGGTATAAATTCGTAACATACAGCTGCAGTGAGAAGTATCGTGATATTTGTTGGTCTCATACGAGACATGACAACGAAATTAAAGGAATTTAACGAAATAGCGATACAAGACACTTTAAGGAGTCGAGATAATTAAAAAATAATTTGATCTGAAAATTCATGATATTTTTAAAAGGTATACAAAGAACAATATCCTAAGTTTTGCAATAACCTACATATAATCCTAGTTGATAATCCTAAGACTTAGAACGATCCTTTAATTTTTAATAAATATTTCTAACATAAATATAATTTTTCAAGTCTACCTGATTTTTCGTCAGAATCCTACGAATGAATGTACCGACGTAATTGCTCGAGATGCTCGGTTGCCAAAAAAAAAAAAAAAAAAAAAAAAGAAATAGCGAGAGAACGTGGCGAGACGAGTTTTCGTTCGATCGGACGCTTCGTGGAAAACTGTCCCGTGTGTTGGGGGATGAAACGTTTGTACCCGGTTGAGACCCTTTTCCGTACAACACAGGGAAATAGGAAGCGTGTACGTTTGACGGGGTGAATGACGGGGTGTGTGGTGATCGATTGGAAACGGAGATTCCTTTTTGGTTTTGCTTCCGTGCGGAGGGCGTGAGGTGTTGACGAATGAGGTGATAAGCTGCGATGGATGAGGAACTTGTGGACGGAAGTCCCGTGATATTCGATTAGAGGAAATCGAGTATTTCTATGATGTGTACGAGACACGAGACACGAGTCGCGCGAAAACCAAGCTGATCAATTCTACACACAAGCTAAATCGCCTTGTTCCTTTTTAGATTCGGTAAAGATTTCATACGCTCAGGTTCAAATAATCAACTCCAGACGCGATATTTATTATCAATTTATCACTGATGATAAACGAGCCACTGTTAAAAGTGAAACTCGCCAACTTTTCCTCTTTAATTTAACTTTAACGAGAAGGAGTATTAATCCTTTTCGCTTTTAAGCGGCTCATTTATCGATGGTAAATTGATAACGAATATTGTGTCTAGAGCTGATTGTGTATTATATCGATTATAAAAATTGAATTTCTGTAATGTATGACAAATCCATTAACGATAACAAATTACTTATAAACATTGTCTGGAATTGATTACGGATATCGGCTGTAGAAATTCAATTGATTTTATTACATAATACTTATGCAACATTACGTCTCCCTTTCTCCGTAATATCCACATATTCATAGATACATTATATGCACGGATAGGAGTGTTACATTTCCCATAATAATGGATTTTCTTCGAATGTCTCATTATCGAGAATCCGATCACGATTACGCGTTCATTTAATTTAATTCGACTATTCAATTATCCATGCGATTAGTATTCCCGGAATCTCGAAACTACCACTCATCCGCTAAACAGATCCAATTAATCCCTCATTAGGGGAGGCAGAAGATTTTCGAATAAAATTCTCTCTATTATTAAACCGCGGTGTGCATTCGCTTGCGGAGAGAGCGAGGGAGACAAACGGACAAAGTGTATATGAGTCGCGCGCTTTTTATAGCTCGCCATAAAATTAATACAGGCCGCTTACGGTGATGTAATTAAATTATAAGGGTTAAAGTGGGTCGCTTTGAAAATAACCGTAACACTCAGCCATCGTTTTACTCCGCGTATAATTCCCGCAACACTGTTTATTTTTCGCTATAGGCGCTGCTCTTCTTATTCCGGCACGAGCTCACGTAATTTTTCTTCCGATTAAATCTATCTCCTGTTTTAGAGCACGAATAATAGGTTGAGTACGCGTAGATAAGTAGATGAGAAGCGTGCGTGGTCGGATGGCCGACATAGCAGACTGCTCTGAGTTAATCAACACGAAGTTGTGGAGGATCGTCGCTGGTCAGACGAGTAATACCAGGCTCTGTTTGATCAGCCAAGTAGAATAGGAATGTTAGTCGGACATGTGTTGGATGTCGCGATCTTAAAAACTTTTCAAGCACTTTTCAACTCTTATAATCCGACAGTATTCACCAAGTGGAATTAGTTTCTCTCAAGCTCTGATATTAACTTTCGACAATGGCGGAGATTCTTCTATGATTATCTGGCAAATTTGAAAAGTTTGTTAGCTCTGATAGGCAATCTTCATCGAGCTTCGCGAATTTTAAAATACTGCTATCTTACTATATAGGGTATCCTAATAAGTTGATATCAAATTGATGCAACACATTATGAGCTGAAATAGATGAGAAAGATTCGTATGAACCTTTGACTCATTCAGTGAAATTGTACAGCACTGCTCGATTTCATAGCTGCTCGTTGATAAATAAATGATGGTTTCTGAACGTCAATCGTTTCTTACACAATTCTTTTTTTTATTTTAGTATTTTATTATATTTATAGTATTTTATTTTATGTAGTTCGAAGATTCCTCTTTGTACAATAAAATAGACTTTCGGTAGTAGTTACTTGAGATAGCAATTCGCGGAGATTTTTGAATATTTTTATCTTCATACGAGCGACAGCCATCGCTGATGATTCGCCGCTCTTATCGTCAGTTTAATACGATCAACTAATCTGAGAAGCAAACCAAACTCAGAAACGTGTTTCCAGTAGCATACTCGGTATCGGTGAAATTGCGTGGCGACGAAAGGAAAATAGGACAGTTCCGTGGCACGAAGTTGTTCGAAACGCAGAGTCCACGTGCAGAATTCGAGTGAATAGCTGAGCGCGTAGAGGCTATGCCTGGAGAATTATGACGGAAACTTCCACATCCAGAGTTCTTGTTTAATTAAGTTCGTTAAAATCGTGTTTAGTACACGCGCCGTTCGCTGCCTCGGTATTTCCATAATTCATCGTATAAAGACCGCGTGTACGTGTCTCCTTTAATTCACCGATTCGCAGCTACGCGCCAAGACAATACGAACTTCCGGCTTAGCAGCGGAGTACAGCAAGAAACATTTTCAGGCGAATATTGACTCGACGTGCTAAAAATTAATAGCTCGTTTACTTACTATACGCTGTTTGCCTTAATTCGTTTCATTCCGAATGAGACTCTTGTGCCGTGCATTAATCGTAGCTTCGAGATCACAAATTCCATGAGTTTGTATACGGTGGCTCAGCAGAGTGTCTTAGTCACAGAAGTGGTTACAGAGATCGCGTGTATCGTACGAAACGTTTGCAAATTTCCTCGATGGGACACGATTATACAAAGTAAAATTTAACGAATCTGAATCTCAATTAGTTATTATATTTGTAAGTTAGCGACACCATCGGTTATAGCGTCGATTATATCGTTCAATATGCTGAGTACTAATTTTTAATTAAGTATATGTTCGTAGTATCTTATAACTTCTATGCACATGTGTGTCTTAATTGGTTTCAGATTTTGTCAATGAAACAAGTACTTTCGTGCGCTGCTGTACGCGTGCGACGTATCATAATCTTCGAACAATAAATCACGTTGATTCGATAGGAGAATCGTCGATTGTTTGACAGATAACATGACGCAGTGGATGAAGTTTGATAACAAATATATTATTCCGATAACAAATAACACAGATCCGATGTATTTTATTTGTCAGGCTCTGATTCCGTTTCGATCTGATAATGGTGATTAATATTGTCTTGTTTATAATTCAATTTGGGTCGGCTTGAGGCTGTATCTTGTTTACTTGTCGTGATTGAACGGCAGTGCTAAGTTTCGCGTTTTCCTACAAGCGAAGCGAGAAGTGATTAAGTAGCGTTTATCACAACTTGTAAGTTCATGAATCATACATTGCCAACGGCTAAAACAACTTTGCTGTCTTCTAAAATTCATCTTCTGGGATCAGAGCTTTTCAAAGCTAATTAAATTCCCCCAAAAATTACCTTGGGCGCGAAATTATGCCATTACGGAATTCTTGAAAGTTGCCAAGACAAGGACATTATTTCTACCATGTGATTTCCAACCATCGAAAACTCGTAGCAGTTCCTCGTGCGATCGTTCTCGTTCAACTCGTTCTACGATCTAATGACAATAATTCACGACCGTTAACACGGCCAGTAACAACGAGCAGCGCCCGTCGAAAAAACATCCCCCTGCCCCGTCGACTTTTATTCCCGCGCGCGAAATTGTTTTATCTCGTCCCCGTTTCGGTATAAAGTGGTTCCTTTTGCCAGCGGCCGAGATCGAATGAACACGGAAATTTGCACGTATTCAATTTATGGAGCGGCACCGAGGCAGAGTCGCGCGAGTAAATTCCGCGCGCATTGGGTATATGTATAACCAGGTCGAAACTAGTAGACAGCGGAGAAACAAAGAGGAGGTGGTTTCATCAACGATGGAAAAAGTGTGTCGGATATAACAGCGGCAGGGGGATGAATGAAATTTGGGGAAAAACGTTCGATCGGCTAACTCGAAACGCACGAGCAGTGCTTAATACGATTTTAATTAATATCGAGGGGATCTTCATTACGCCGTCCGCCTGGGTGGAGAGTATTTTTTCCCAATCCGGTTTTGCAAATGCAATTTTTTACGATCGATCACCGATGAACGGGGAAACATCGGCGTGTTTACACTCGCTCGCGTAGAAATTTAATTCCCTTCCACCCTCGCGCGCGCGTATCGGCGAACGCGATGAAAAAAAGAATGAAAAATAAAAAATTGGAAAAAGCCGCGCGCTTCGGTCGGCGAGAGAACGGAATAATTGCGGTTCGTAGACTTCGATGCATCGTTCGTCGAGCATTGAATCTGCGCTCCTTGGCGAACGCAGTCGTAAGCGCGCCATTGCTTTCGTTCGCAAGCCAAACCTCCGCATCGTTCGCATTTCCACCCTTCGCAACTGGCAAATTCTACTCGTTCTCGTTTTCACGTAGAAATTCTCGTTCGATCACCTGTGAAACCAGCAATTTCTACCGCAGAATTCCACCGACGTTTCTCTTCTACATCCGCCTGTGCAGCTATCCTTCCTACACCGTATTGGCTAACCGTAGGCGAACTTCACCTCGCGCGCAACATTTCTATGTTCTACGTGCGCGCTGGTCGACTATTTCGCTGTACGCTTCGAGGTAGGTGTGTCATGTGCGCAGCCACACGACTATCGATGCTTGTAGTTTCTCTTTTCCTGCGAGACACGCTTTCGCAACGATATTCGTTGCACGAACTTCAGCAAGTAGGTACCGTAGGTTTTCGAGCGAGGATGTGTCGAAGAGGCAAGTATACCCGGAGAATTCGTGTTTATCACAAGAATACTGTGATATAATACTTTTATATATACAGGGGCGTTTAAATTTGCAAAAATGTATTACGATGCGCGTGAAATATTGGAATATAGTATATCGAGTGTTCAAAGTGGAATACTGATTAGAGAGTGAAAGGAATCTTCGTGTGTATTCTATTCACATGGCTAGCTAAAACTTTCTCAATTCACATATTAGATAAAAATTATATATTACGCTGAATGTTAAACTTGATTAACGTAAGCTAGTAATGTCTAGTAGAACCACGTTCGTTGCTTGTTAGTATCGTTTTACGCGTGACGCTGTTGTATCGGAACGTGTTATAAGGGATGACCCATTTTCGTCTATGAATAAATACCCATGCCATTGGCATCCGCGTGTCTCTCAAACCGTGCTAGATCTTTCAACCCGTCCCTGCTACTTGTATTATAAATTTAACTATAATTTTACTTTCCATTCTGCTGACTAGATCCCGTCAACTATTATCGCTAGCACGAATAGACCAAAAGAACAAGAATATCTTCCGCACCGCCGTTTCAATTGAATATCACAGTGATTACCGCTATCGTAAGCGAACGCTAATAAATTTCTATTTTATCGTCCAAAAACGAGAAACGAAAAAAAAAAAAAAAATATCCGCTGTTTTATTCCGTACATTGGACATCACATCGCTTTCATTGCCAGGAAACATTTGAAAAAGCAATTCGCGTGCAATGCCCACTCATAATCACTGGCTCGTAGCAATGCAAACTGCACTCGAACCGCAATTCACAATTTCCACTGCTACGCTGATCGAAAACGTTTGATTGATGGCTGAAACGGCCCTATCATCGATTACGCCGTTCGTGAATCGCATATCCTCGTTTTCTCGTGGTGGACGAACATTCTTCTGCGAATCTCTAGCGTACGGCGACCGGTCATTGCCAGTTGCATTTTTTACCAGCCAGCACGGCGAATTAATTTTGTCGGCGGACTTCCTGAGCGAAATGGACCGCGATTTTCGGGATTTCGGGATTCACGATCTTCCAGTCTCGTTATTATCCATCGTCATTGTGATAATGAAGCCACGTTGGCGAACGCGCCACGCTACGACCGGCGTAATCTGATCAATTAGTCCGGCTTGAGTTACACGAGGACGATGGCCTGCAATTTTCAAATTGAACTCGATCCCGACATTGAACTCGATCCCGACAATGAACTCCAGAACTGACCGATACCGTGGCGTATTGTGAGAATCTGTAATTTATCTTCGTCGTTATCTTTTATTTTTTTTTACTTTCGCTCGGACTTTACGATCTTTCGAAGTTTAATGAAACTGACGTATTTGTAACATTTGGATAAACTGTCGTTTGGTCTTTAATGAAACTTCCACAGCATTCTACTAATCTGGTATTTGCAATGTAGCGATGTAAAGTCTTTAGTCGACCAGTATCGATTCGTTAATCGGATCACCGAGTTAGAATGGTCAAAGAATTATTAAAGTACAGTGACGGAATTATTAAAATTTGTCGTAAAGCTTGTTAATTTCGAAGAATTATTAAATACATCTTTATTCGTCTAATTATAAAAGTTCGCTTATCCCGGTCCACTGGTTCTACAATATAATATTTACAGATCTAAAACGTCAAATTCCTCTCTCTCTCTCTCTCTCTCTCAGAAACTGAGTAAATTATTATAATTACACGAACAACGATTTTCCATGATTTAAATTATACAGAAATGTGATCCGAGAGAACGAGAAAGTAAATTTGGAATTTAAATAATTAATTTTCACGTTTAGAATACGGACGAACGATCGAGTACAGTTGAAATTTCAGAATTTCACGTCAAAGCAACGAACCGACGCTAAATTTCGAACGAACGGAAGTTCGATACTTTAATACTGGAAATTCGAGGGTCGACGAGCGAACGGAAGAACGGTAAATTTCCACGTTCCTTCTCTTTATCGTTAATCAACTAATTAGCGACCCTTGTGTTGGCCGGTGATCCCGAAGGTGTCGCCCGAGGTTTTATTCGGCCAACTCTCACGTTGACCTCGATTCCCCTTGAAAACCTACGGCGGAATGAAAGAGCGTCCCGAGAGACCAGTCGCATTGAAAAAGCTCGCACGATAGTTTCTTGCCCCTCTTTTCACCCTTCCATCCACTCGTTCCATCTAATGGAAAACGAAGCACCGAAAATCACTCTTCTTTCTGTACTTTCACTCGATATTTCGACGACAGCCATCCACAACAATTTGCCATACCCACGATCTCTAAATCCTTTCCCGTTCTGTATTTTATCTGTACGATTTATCTTCCCGATATCGAAATTTACAGAAAAGTAATACACGTCACGAACCAACGTTCTTTCCTCGGGAATGAATTTTACACGTTTGGTAGCATGCGGCTGTATATTTTTCCTGTCCGAGAGATTTCTACATTTGGTGCAATATTTGCCTTAGTTAATTTTTTAAGGTCTTGCCGAGACACACGAAGACGTAATAATTGCGTCAATTAAATACTAGATGTACGTCATTGAAATGAAAATTATATTAAATTATTATTATATTAAACTATATTAAATTATTATATATATTATATATATATATTATATATTATATATATATTATTATATATATTATATATATTATATATAATATATATATATTATTTATATATATATTATATTATATATATTAAATTATTTGGTAATTTTATTGTTAATTTCGAATTAATGCTGTAGACGCTAATAATAATTTCCTTCGATTCGATGAACGTTTGACGAGAAATTTTTCAGACACAGCACAATTCCGACGTAATTTTTATAAATCTTTTAGACGCTAATGATAAACCTACTATTGATTCCAGATTCTTTTTTACTATAATTGAATCGGTGAACTTCACGCACGATGTTTCAGATTTTTTCGGGCCACACGTTGTCTGTATATAGGTCAACGCACCTTTTTTTTTATTATAACCCTTTAAACGACATATATTTATAGTACAACATTTTTTCCTTATCTTGACCTATACAATAAACCGACAACGTTTGGCCGGAAGAAATTGGGTCATGCAGCGTGCTTCGCAAATGGAAATGAGTAAACAAATGTGGACGAATCGAAATAGCAAAAGAGAATTCGTTTTATCGTATCGAGACGTTGCTCGTAAAACTCTACGAGTTGCATTGTTGAAACTTAAGCGATACATGTCGCGACGCACGATCGGCGACATAGACGATAAGTCGATAAGTCGCGTTGCGTCGTAAAATCTTCGCGTTTTACAAGAAGTACGAGCCTGTTTATTACCCTTTCTCATAAGGCTTTGCCTTTCCGAGCCATTTGTTTCGACATTCCTTACGAGGCCTCGACAACTCGTCGACCTCTCGACAAAGGATTTGGACGAGCTCCGAGATAGTCGTACCAGGAACTTGGGAAATTACCGTTTATCATTTAGCAAGTTTCGCTAACAAATTGGCGAGTTGAAATGTTAAACAGTGTAAGTAACGGAAGCGGAAACTTCCAATAGAAATAAAAGTTGCATTTCTATCAATTTTATCACTTGTATAATTTATTATTGGAATGTTATGGATTCTTAGTATCTATTACCTTTTCAAATTTTATATAAATTTTTATATAAATTACTATACTACTTATTTTATGCAGAAATAGAGCCTTATTTAACATACAAC
Organism: Bombus confusus; assembly: GCA_014737475.1. Taxonomy (NCBI): domain Eukaryota; kingdom Metazoa; phylum Arthropoda; class Insecta; order Hymenoptera; family Apidae; genus Bombus; species Bombus confusus. The sequence continues at coordinate 2,529,585 of JACXIV010000045.1, forward strand.
GAGTTAAACAACAAAAAGTTATATAAATACCTTCGTAATCGTCGTCTTGTTACCCCAACCAAACCAGAAAACGAACTGCCGAAATAGACGCTAATCGAATGTAACCGACAAAGGACGAATACAACGTTTACATCGACGCTCGACCGAGGCGCTTTCGACATTGGCGCTCGAATAAGCGATTAGTATATTTCCGAGCACCCAGACAAGCGAACGGTTACACGTGCGCGACCTTAGTGACTTCTGTTTTCGATAAACGTTGTTAATTTTACATCGTCTGCTTTATTTTTGCGCTCGTAATCACCTCAAATGTATATAAATGTAAAAAATACATAAAAATGTATCTTACATGCGTCGCGTAAGTTTTATAAGAACTTTATTTTTTTCTAAAGAGAATCTTGCAACGATAACTCCATCTTTCAATGGCTGCAAAAGTTAAAGCAAATTGTTCCAGAATATAAAATATCCTTCACAATACCGCGAATAAAATCTACGCTATTTTCTACTAAAAGAAAGATGCTTCTTTAATTTTTTCATACTTGAACCATTTACCATCGCATTCGTACACTTGTCAAAATTTCTTTCGATATTTTCACTCGTTCCTTTCGATCAATGTTCTTCAACGCGTCGATAACGACCTCGAACAGTTTTAAGATCGTCGACTGATGCAACCTGGGAAATTGTCATTTGCGGTGCACCTTCGGAAGTGTCGATTACCGATAACAAAATTTGCCGATGTCGTAGTGTATCGGCGTAGAAAATCAGGTGCCCGAAACACGTTAGCCAGCAGCGGAGTTTCTTAGTTTATTGCGTGCGTGGTCGGGCGATAGGTCCCACGAGAGGGCTGATAAAATAATACAGCTCTGCTTTCCTTTCATTGCGCCCTCGAGGATCGTACAGATTTAAGCTTCTTAGTTTAGGAAGCTTTTAGACGGCGGGCTTTTAATCATCCTGGAATATGTATTTAGTGGCTGCTTGTTCTCCAGTCGCTGAATACGCGCGCCGCTTTAATTTCTGACTAATCGCTGGGCTCCGATCTCGCATGTGTGCTACTCTTTTCTACGTGAACACACCACGTCACCTCTGCAATCTACGCGATCGAGCAGAATGGCTGACGTTCGAAATGACTCTCACAGCTGCTTCGCTTTTTCGCTTTATGGAAATTACGCGAAGGATTAAGCGGTGTAATTAGCTGATATAATACAATTTCGGGCAGGATACGAATAATAAATCGCAATAACGTTTACGAAAGAGATAATCGGCGTTTTATTCCGTCGGGCAAAATGGTTAGCGTTCGAATGAATTTCCCCAGCTAAGTCGCTTTCGTCTTTTGTCTTTGTCGCGTGGAAATTGCTGCAAGAATTAGGAGAATAGTCGGTATGACGCAAAATTGAATCTTTGATTTTGCGTAAAAAAAGGTGGGAAATATATATAATGTAATAAATCGAAGGAAGATAAAATTTACGAAAACAATGGTCGACATTTTTAATGTACCTTCATTCGCGAACAATCGATGTATCCAATCTGCAATGATATTCCTCTCGTTCTTTTCAAGCGAAGAATAAAACAGATAGATATTTAATGGACAGTTTTCCAATTTTACATCTTCTTGTTCTTTGCGTGTGAGATCTCCGAAGGAGATAGCTTTCACCGACAATTTTTTCAATCTTACAGATCATTTACCGTGATTACATATTTTACACAGATTTTCGTCCGGCGTATTTACATCCATTTCTTTATTTTAACGCTCAGAATTCTTCGAGAAAGTTAACTCGATAAGAAGCGAACGAATAATATTCTACATAAAGAATAATACATACTACACAGGACGTGAAGACAGTGCAAAGATGTATCGCCTAACATAAACCTTATATGGTTTCTAAAAGACCGAAGAGGACCAAAAAAAAAAGAAAAAAATTCAAGTTTGTCAGTGTAGATAATACAACGTACAAGTGCACGTGATATTCGCAGTGACCGTAACGATTTAATTTTACATCTTCTTGTTCTTTGCGTGTGAGATCTCCGAAGGAGATAACTTTCACCGACAATTTTTTCAATCTTACAGATCATTTACCGTGATTACATATTTTACACAGATTTTCGTCCGGCGTATTTACATCCATTTCTTTATTTTAACGCTCAGAATTCTTCGAGAAACGATAAGAAGCGAACGAATAATATTCTACATAAAGAATAATACATACTACACAGGACGTGAAGACAGTGCAAAGATGTATCGCCTAACATAAACCTTATATGGTTTCTAAAAGACCGAAGAGGACCAAAAAAAAGAAAAAAATTCAAGTTTGTCAGTGTAGATAATACAACGTACAAGTGCACGTGATATTCGCAGTGACCGTAACGATTTAATTTTACATCTTCTTGTTCTTTGCGTGTGAGATCTCCGAAGGAGATAGCTTTCACCGACAATTTTTTCAATCTTACAGATCGTTTACCGTGATTGCATATTTTACACAGATTTTCGTCCGGCGTATTTACATCCATTTCTTTATTTTAACGCTCAGAATTCTTCGAGAAACGATAAGAAGCGAACGAATAATATTCTACATAAAGAATAATACATACTACACAGGACGTGAAGACAGTGCAAAGATGTATCGCCTAACATAAACCTTATATGGTTTCTAAAAGACCGAAGAGGATCAAAAAAAAAAAAAAATTCAAGTTTGTCAGTGTAGATAATACAACGTACAAGTGCACGTGATATTCGCAGTGACCGTAACGATTTAAGGTTGCACAAGCGTTATATAAGGGCTCTTTGAAAGACAGTTTTCGGCGAGAAAATTGCTATTTCTTGTACACAGTGTCTATCGTGCGCATCTGGTCCAGGCCACTCGAGAGCGATTAAACGAGGCTACCTGCTCGATCCAAGAGAGCGCTCCTAGCCCCGATTCGTGATTGTTTCGAACGAGTGCCACTCACCCTAACCGTCGAACGTGACTTTTACTTAACCAACGGCTTCCCTTTTTGCTCCGCCGTGGAAAAGTCAACTGGCGGACGCGTCCAAGTGTCGTAGACCCGGCCTTCTCCGCCACTTGTGTCCCGTTCTCGCGAAAAAGGCTGGTCGTTTACTTGGTAACCTAGCAGCCCGGAAGTACGTGATCGGTCGGTAACGAATGAATTTCACGGATGAGAGCTGTAAGTGGCTTACTTCGCGGAACGTCGTCGAGAACGTATTTCAAGAGGAAGAAAATGTGAATCTCGTGTTTTCCAGCAGGGCCCCAGTTGTATTATACCAATTTACGCAGGTTCGATCGCTTGCCCGATCTTTCCTTTGCAACTGAGGCTTCGAGAATTTACGCGAGAAGAATCTTGATTGATCAAATACCGCGACACAAAATTCCAACACTCGGGGAAGATTGCTATTAATGTTATGTATTCGATACGAGGCATCTTGAAATTTGAAGACGTGAGCACGAGACCAACTATCGCGATTATATTGGGAAAGTTTGAAGCTTTAAAGAATGGAACCTAGATGCTACAAGACATTTAATGCAAGGATATATTTTGCGAGTGTCATACAAGTATGTTAACGTTATATTAATAGGTCACGATATTCGAGAGACCATCTCGAACGTTTACTACACGTTTGAGATAACTGTTTATGCTATATACTACTTCTTTATCGAATATATAATACCTTGTATCTTCCGTATACATTTTCAGATTGGTTTGTGTGCCGTCCTAGCGTTGACAAAGTTTAAAAATGCTTTACATAGCGCACAATGTGCACATTGAAATTTTCCATGGCACCTGTGCAAATATTAGATTTTAAGCTTTCGCGACTGTTTCTTATCGAAAGGGTTTCAGCTTCGCCCTGAAGAAGCGAGCCGCAACGTCGTAATAAAACGATGACGCGAAAGTGCAGCTCGTCACACGATCGTCTGCCGAAAAAACCAAAAGCGTGACAAGCGCTCGAATACTTCCCGCTGTATATTTGTAACAGTTTGAAGCTGTGCAAATGGATGGTAGCGTAATTCGGATAGAAAACCGGATTAAAGCGTTTGTATGTTGACGACGGTGGTATTGCTGTGGCTAACGGGGCGGCTAAGTGGCATGACGAGGCCCTATGAAGAATTTAAGCCTCTCGCCTAGTCGCGCTCTAGCCGTGTGCTACTATTCCCTTCAACCCTTTTCGCGTCTGGCTTCGAGGTATAATTCATTTTTCACTCGTTTTGCAATTCCGCTCTCGCGTGTCCGCTTCCGCGCGTTGTCTGCGAACGCCGCGAAATAATTATTCGCACGAGCGTGTTCGTGCGGCCGTCGCGATTAATTCTTCGCCGTTCTGGTTAATTTTAATGCGGCCAGAATCGTGTGCGCGGCTACGAGCGTAGCTCACGGGTATGATAGATCGTTCTGTGGCTACGGTTGTTGCTGCCCATCTCGATGATGTATTAGAGCGAACAGTAACTTCGTTTTCTTTTTTTTCTTTTTTTTTTTTTTTTTT